>NIPQ01090037.1:0-20597 GCA_002806875.1 Lepidotrigona ventralis hoosana
AAAAAAAAAAAAAAAAAAAAAAAAAAAAAAAAAAAAAAAAAGAAAAGAAAGACACCTAATCTGAATCCTCCTCAATTGTTATTGTACCAATTTTGTAGCAATTCAGAGTTAAATTATCTTGACAATTAGTCAATCTTGAAGTCGATCGATTATTAATTGCTTGATCTTGCAATCGATACTTCTTGAGTACAACTGAGAAGTATTATTAAATTATGTAACACGTATTATGTTTTATACATTTTGTTCTTCTAAATCTGTCAATTATGAATGCACAAAAGTCCACAGTCACAGTTAGTAATTGCTAAAAATTTCCATATGCGGTTTAATTTAGAATTTCGGAATTTTTTAATATACCTCGAATTTTCATGTATTTCTAATGAAAAGCTTCGGGAAAAGCTGGAAAATCCTCTTTCTCTCACGGAGATTACTTCTTCGCTGGGAAAATTCTCCATTTGACTGGATTTCAATCGTTATCGCCAATTTTGTAACAAAATGAAAAAGCGTAAAATAAATTTTAGTAATTTAGTAACGAACGATAAACTATGAAATAGTGCGGGGAAGGATCTTAATAAATTTTCCAATCGCTCGACAGAATTCATTCAATCAGCTCGCTATTCAGCTACAGTTTCGAGCGATCGATCAGATTATCAATTTGCTTGTCAACCAGAGATCTGATTAGCATTGCACGTGACTGTGCAATCTATCTCGGCTAGGGAACCGCGCGTTTGACTTGCATCTTCGTGGATAGAGAGAGAGAGAGAGAGAGAGAGAGAGAGGATGTCGGTTGGTGAAACACGCGAAAGGGTTGGACGTTTTCCCGGTTATTTTCCGCCTGCTTCTCATTACGCCGGGACGCATTAATCCCGAGACGAGCTTCTGGCTTGACGACTATTAAAAATCTTGCCGGTGCGGCTCGATACACGGTCGAGTATCGCGTATATACACGATGGGGCGACGAGTTTGCTCTTATTACCGGCATTTCCGTGATTCCTTCCGGAAATTACGAGAAAAATACTGTCTATACTATCTGCACAGTGAAAGATAATACTCCGATAATCGAAATCTTTGTTCATTGCAAACTCAGACCTTTCACGACAAAGTGGTTTCAGGTTGTTTGTTTCTGTGAATTCTAAAAGTTTAAGAGACACGTAGAATTTTCCTGTGATTGAAAACGCGTGGAGGAATTTCAGATCTTTGGATCTCGAGGCTTGACACTTGGACAAGAGATCGTGTATCAAAAAATAATTCAAGCGATTGTTATTATCCTACGACAATTTCGATCTCTCTTTAAATCAATGAACGTCGTAAATATTTCGAGATACATTCGTCGCTGTTCTCACCCTGCGAGAATGCATATTATTTCCAAAATTATTGCGATACGACAGATAGGGATTTCTCGTGACGCGTGACGATGTGCCGAAAGATTTTGCAACCTCTACCGTTGCTTTTACGTAAACAGCGGAATCGATTCGATCAAACGTTTGTATTTTTCCAACTGATCAGAATCTCAGCACGCCGGTAAGAAAGAAATTCTCTCAATATATCGTTGAAATAACGAAGATCATAATCGTCGTGCATTCCTTCTTTTCAACGCCAGCCTCTCTCATCCTCTTCCTCTGGACGATAGTTAGCGTTTAGACAACCCTATATGTAGGGACGCGTGTGCATGCACGCCCGTACCGGTAATTACTCACGTCACGTGGCGACGTGGCGCAGACTAGCCGGGGCCGTTGCGCTTTTTCGTTTTAGTCCCGGCTCGGCGTGGCCGCCTGTTGGCGCGAAGAGCTGACAGAACACGTAGGAACATGGTAAACCAGCTTAGAGTGGATAATATCGGTCAGCGGTTTTTTATGACCGCCATTACGTGGTGGAAGTGAAAAACGGAGGGACACCACACACATACACATACACACGTGGAGGAAATACTCGAGCACGTGTGTGTGTGTGTGTGTGTGTGTGTGCATATATAAAATTTTCAGCGCGACCAGAGTGATATTTACGAGTGGTTTCGCGAGACGGACACCAGGGTCTCGTGGAATTTTCAAAGCGACACGGACACGATATGAACGCCGATCGAACCTGATGCTCTTCTATTTTTCACGTACCTGTTTATTTCTCTCTCGCGACATTCGGAACTCGAGCAAATGACGATAACTATCGGATTGTATTTTAATAGGGAGAAACCACAGAGGAGTTCTGTTCTCAGAAGTAATATCCTTTTGTATATTTTTAATTCATAGAGTTAATTACGAATCGAATAATCTTAGACTCTCTAGACGAAGGATCTTGATTATAAGTATTCATAAATTGCTGGATCATCATCGACACGGACATCCAGCATCGTTGCTTCTGTGCCACTTCGAAAGACACACAGCTTTTCAGCTTTCCACGGCTGAAAGAATTGAAGTGAACGAAGAAATATTCGTTCAGAGAGCGAAAATAAGGGTGGGGCCACTGTACAATCAAGAAGGTAACCTTCGAGGCATCGATCCTGTCGAGCAGTCAACCTCGAAATCCCGTGAACGCAGCATCCTCACGTTGCGAATCGGGAACAATCCCAACGAAGGTGAAATCCTCGAGGTTTCCTCCTTCGTCGAACGACACGCACGTTTCACGCACGGTCCCCTAATTATGGAGTATGGCGCGATGAAAAGAAACGAATGGCCGTCCATCAGATGAACTCTTGGGCTTAACGTCGAACGATTTTCCCAGCACGGCACCAGGAAAATCGGTGGTACAATCGCGCTCGTTTCATTCTTCATCTCTGACTGACTCGATGACAGAACTCGAGGCACTCTGATCGATAGGTGAAAGAGAGGGGAGGGAAAGAATTCATTATTCGAGTACCTGATTCAGTTGATTCTTTAATTAATTAATTATTCTGTGTGCACGTACACGCGTTCTTGCTGTCCCGATAATTTCCATCGCGCAACCGACAAACAGTTTAATCGATCGTCAAACAAAATCAACTTGTTGAATTATATCGAGTCACCTTTGATCCAACGTCGCGAATATAGCCTCACACACATACACACACACACACACACACACACACACACACACGCCGATGACGTCGATACGAGCTCGTTCGTCATCATTATCCAGCCTGGTGGCTGATAATTAAAACTGCTCTCGGTGACGAACGAGCGCCGAACTGATTTTTCTCCGTGAAAGATGATAGATCGAGCGCGATCCAGACTGGTGGAACTCGCTGCTATTGCACAGCCGAGAGAAGGGAGGGGAAGGAGGGAATTATTACGGCCGATATGATTTCCGCTGGCTGCGAACGCCAACGAATTCCCGACGTTTTGGCCGCATTTGTCAAAGCTAATCCGTAATTCCCGGCGAAGTGGGTCGGTCAATTAGGAAATATTGTAAGTCGAACGCTGACGTCGAACGAATCGACGGGGAGGGAAATTCGAGACACGTTTCTAGCTGGATTAGATCGCTGCCAGTTTTTCTTTTCTTTTTCTTTCTTCCTTTTTTGTCTCTCTCTCTCTCTCTCTCTCGATATTCCTTTTTCTTCCCGTCGGATCTGTCTTCCTGTAAGGAAATCTAATGACAGCCAGCCGAGTGGTGCGTGAGGGTTCAGGCGTCGGCAGGCGTTTTGTTTATTGGCCCTGGGGAAGGGGCTCGCGAAGATCGCGTGAAACGTTACGCGCGGATAAATTTCATCAACGCCTGTGATTCGTTCGACGAATCCGATATTGATAAAAAAAAAAAGAGGTAGGATCTTTCAGATTGCGTATTTCATAAAAATTGAATTCAAAGTTTTGACTCGCAGAAAATTCGGAAAAAAAACAAAAAACATACGAAAACATACGAGGGAGGAAATGCTGTTGGTGAATTTACGATACGCTACAAGCGAAGGTGGTACGAGTAGTTGGCAATTTGGCGGATTAATTCCAAAGTTCAGGGTCCCCGACGAATATTAGGAGAGGCGTAACGACGCGCGCGTCACGAATGTTTCCATAAACATGTCAGCGTCGTGGCAAATATCGAATATCGATCAGGGAACATTGGTTCGCTGTGTTTGCGGTCGAGTCGAGCGAGGATAATTAATTCAGTGCCGGATGACGTTTACATTGCCTGGCCACCGGCCATTCTTTCCTCGCGACGACCCACACAGACAGCTGCCGTTTCCTCCTCGTAGTTTTCAACACGTGGACTACTTTTCGAGGCGTCAAGTCGCGAAAAAATAACGCGGCATCTATTATTCAATGGATCATTGATTTCTAATTTAACGTTCATTTCCAACAGTGATGAGAAAGTTAAGAATGGTGAAGCGATAAGTGAGTAGATTTCTGGAGAAGTTTTTGGAATTCTGACTATTTTCTTTTTTTTTGGAAGGAACGTAATGAACTGCTAGACAAAAATGTCTGCTCTTATTAATTTTCAACAGTGATGAAAACGTTGAGAACGGTGAAGTTCAACGACAATTGAGTAGATTTCTCGAGAAATTTTTGAAGTTCTATACCATTGCCATGTCTTTTTTTTTTCGAAATTTCGGACTTCAAATATAAGAAGGCGAATCCAATCAAGCGTAATGGACTGTTGCAAACAAAAAATATCTGCTCCAATAAATAAAATTGAATCTTGAATCTCCGTACACTTCATAGACACATATTACGTACAGTAGCAATTTACTCGTTCGCGTATTCCCCGTAATATGTAATAAATCAATCTCCAAGATCGCGCTCAATGCTCCGTCAGACGGTTTTTCCATCTCGGAAACAGTTTCGACGGTGTAATCCGATTTTTCCAGCATTTGGAAGGTGACTTGTACCCAGAATGGAGAGATGGTTTGTTCCTTGTCTCACCGTTCAACGACACTTACGTCGAACCGACGAACGCAAGAGGCGTGATTTCGAGAAATAGCGTAGATTATGCATCAGCGTTTCTCGTCGAGTGGCTTCGTGTTCAGTGATTCGCGAACCGCTATCTGGTCCACGTGACCGCACGACCCTTGGCCAAACCAGCGCCCCGATAATAGTTCTAACCGTACAACTATATACATACGTATGGAAATGCGTACCTGCACAACACCCCCGTGTACACGGTGTTCGCGAATTATCCGGCTAATTCTCCCCACACTCTTCACCGGATTAAGATTCAAGTGAATCTCTGTTCACCGAGAAATCAATTCACACTGGCGGGACAAGTTCCACTCTGCTTTTATGCGTTTACGTCGTTGAGGAATTTTCGTCGTTTGTTGATAGAAATTTTCTTCCATAGAAAGAGAGCCAAAGAATCTTTACGAAATTCCTCATATATGACAGATGTAAGGAAATTAATTCTTCAATGACGGATGCAAAGTGGAAGAAAAACTTGTTGCACGTTCACAACTCTAGAAATTAATTGCCACATCGCAAGGCTGGAGAGTTGAAGAAACAGAGCCAGCTTCCAGCTGTTACCAACGAAATGCCTGATCGAAAATTTCGGAAACACCGTGTATGCTGTGTGTACGCGCGCGTTCACTTGGAAACGCGAATCGATGCGCATGCATATGTATACGGTGCGGTTATTATTAGATTTCAATGCGTAAAGGGCGATGGTGTTCCCCGTGAAAATGGGCTTGAACCAAGCAGCTGGCTAGCTATAACCTTCTTCCCTCTCCGTGAAACGAATTCACCGGCTCAACAACGTTTCTTCCATGCCGAGCGTTCTTTCAACTACGAGACAAGGCGTTGCTTTTACACGAAATTCTGCAACAACCGAAATACATATATATNATATATATATATATATATATATATATATATATATATATATATATATATATATATATATATATATATATATATATATATATATAGTAGACAGTATAGTATACGGAGCAGTACAGTGGAATCAGCGTGTCGAGCCTAGCCAACGATTTAAAGGGCCACGCGCCGCTTTTGTCAGTGTATAAAACAGAATCGGGCGGTTTGGTTATTGTTTGATATCCAATTAAATCGCGAAGGTTCGATGTTTACCCGCGGATGAAAGCGGTGAATTAAACGCGCGACCGTTCGCGTGTATCGAAACCAGTGAACAGAGAATCGGTCGTATAACAGTTGCGTGTACGAACGCGCTGGATTTCGTCCGAATTCGCTCGGAACGCAGACGGAAGGCTACAATGTCCGGCGGAATGGAATCCCCATCAATAGGGGAAATTAGCCCGCGTGAAAGATGAGGAACCACGTGATTCCCGTCTGTTATCTTTTTCTGCCCGTCTTCTGACACGTAAATGTTCTTTAAATTACGTTCTCGGACACGTGAGTATCACGTGGATATCTTCGAGGAGAAATTATCTGTTCCTATCAGTTCGATTCATTGCAAATTTCGAGATAAATTTTACAAATTAATGCTTTTAAGCATTATCGCTACCTCGCGTGACTTCGGAGCGTGGAATTGATCAGGCGTGGCTTTCGAGAGATATATACGCATCTAGAGCCACGCGATTTATGTACCTGCCGATCTGGCAGTTTGTTTATTTTAGCTATGAAAAAAAATATATATATATATCTTATAAAAAATACATCACGCCCATTGATATTTGCTTTTCCATTCAGGAAAAAAAAACCGAACGGCTCTCGCCAATAAATCGGGGGAAAATTATTTCGTCGCTATTCAAATTGAGCTATTCCTTATCCACAGTTTTTTTCTTTCTTTTTTTTTTTTCATCGGAGAGAAATATCTTTGTTCTAGACATCTGGATGAAAAGAATCGAACAACTGAAAGGTTAAACTCATACGAAATTTTACGAAAATTTACAGATTTACAGAACTTTCTTAAGAAAAAGGAATTACTTCTCGATGATGAAGAATTTCATCTTCGGAAAATATAGAGTTTTCAACAAAATTTCGTCTTCCAATTTCAGAAAAATCCAATGTTGTTTCCAAGCTTTCGCTTCAGACCAAAATTGAATCAAAGCGATCATTTGAATATTTTCGTCAGGTATTTTATACATATAATAAATAGTTCAAATATTTTTGGAGATTCGAATTCTTCGTAAAATACATGAATAAAAGCTTGCGTACTATAAAGATTTTCTGTTTTCTTGTACTTTAACGTATCTGATGGAAATTTTATGCGTTTTAATGTTAAAAGCGACATAAACCGCTCAGGCCCAACCCTAAAAGGATAAGCAGGAGAAAAACCAGTATTCAGGTGTGCATCCAGCCATTTCACTACCGCGATGAAAATGGACAAAAAGCGTATGATTTGTTTATGGCGTCGCGACGGTTCGATGCTGGCCAACGCGACACGCGCACACGCGGGTTCGACGGATCCAATGGATGACCCGGATTCGCGGAGTTAAAGGTTGCCGATTCGGCGACCGGCCGTTAAAGGTGGCCTCCGCTGGGACGATACAATTTTATCGGCTGCTCTCTCGCTCCGTGGCCCAGTGTTTTTCCGCATTATACGGTCGCGCCCCGCGGGACACGCCGCTCGACGAATCTTTGAGCCGCTCCACTCGCAGAAACTCCGATCGTTTCCGCTCGTTTCGCCGATTGCATTGTCCAATCTGCGCGGCTTTTTGTGCGCTCGTTTCTCGACGATTCGCGTCACGCCAGAGGATAGAAGAGTTTACCAAGAGTAGGAGAGAGAGAGAGAGACAGACAGAAACGAATGAGATTGTCGAACGAAGCGTTTCGTTAATTGTACGAGCCGCGGAGGTCGACCCGCGACCTGGATACAACCTCCATTCCCTCGTATTCCGCGCTGCACTCGCTTATGGAATATGGGACACGCGTGCACCGGCTCGCAACACAACAAACGGAAGCAGCGCGATCGACTGACCCAAGCCGTGGGTTGCGCGTGCAACAGCATTTCAATCGCACGACTTCCATACGTTCGTTTATTATTCGTGAAAGACGGTGTTGAATATCGAGATTGGAAATTTGTTTTTCCTACCGTCAGAATTTCTGTCACCGTTACGACGTTATACGTTCAGAGATATCACAGAGATTGTCCAGGAATGGCCAGCAATCGTTGAGATTCGTGCTTTGAAGAATTGATACTCGAGAGCGAGTCATTGTACCTCGATGAAATCCACTAGATAATATTCGACGACTCGAAGGTGTAGGATCCATTAAGCCAGAACGAAGTAGAACGTCGACGAGAGTGAGACAGAAAAATATCGAGGGCAGCAGTTGGAACTGCCTAGAACTCGAGTATCCTAATTCGGACGAGGGTCCGAAACAGTGGGTGGAAAAAAAAAAAAAGAAAAATTCGTTCCTTCGATTAGCGTTCCTTCGTGGAATCGGTTTATGGACACGGCGCGCCCGTGGGAAGAGGAATACATTAACGGGCGAACTTTCGAGCACTGGGTTTCTCCTTCGAAGTCCTCGGAAGTTTTACGTTCGGCAACGCCCCCCTGTCAGACGCTAGACGTCTAGCAGGTTCCATCTACCTGCAGCTAATATACAAATGGCCAGACTTGCGTGGTCACGCACCAAGGAAACAGCACGCTGGAAATTTCACTGGGCCGATTGGAGCGGTGTTTGCACCCCGGGGGACGTCGCCCGTCGGGTTTTCACCAGTCTGACAGGACTTCACCGGTTATTAAATTGCGAAACGGTGCCCGGAATTTATTTGGTCAGTAGCCGAAGCTACGATCAGACAATATTTCACGTTAAGTCGTGCGATATGCTCGTGTAAAAGTAAATCCGATTTCGTGACGCACGATCAGAAAGTGATAACAAGCGATGCGCGATAACATTCGTCGATCTTGCAGCGTGTAGCGGTATATTCCCTGGTTTATCAGTACACAGATCAGCCGATATCGAAATCACTTCGATACATTCTATTACGTCTCACTGGCCTCTTAGCTCGCTCATTCCTCATCGTATCTTAAATAGCGAGACATGGAAAATCTGGCTGATTTTTTCTTCCAAATGATATCATGATATCATTACGCAATATCTACACGTCAATCCATGCCAGTTCCGAGTGGAATAGGTAAAATAAAATGATGAGCTCGTTTCTGTTAAGAAATAAAGGAAACACTCGGTACCTTGGTAGTTACCAATAAAAGTCAGAGGGTTAAATTTTGTACATTATTTCTTTCTTGTGCCCTTTGAATCCTCTCTTCTCCACCCCTCGTGTTCCGAGAGAAGCCAAAGGCTCTTTCCATCTCGCTCGAACGATCCAGAATCTCGCGATCCGCGTGAAATTCGAAAGCGACCCAGGGACAATTTCCAGCCTGCTCCTCGCAATGATGTCTCGCAAGTTGGAGTACAGAGAGAGAGAGAGAGAGAGAGATGAGAGTAAAGGAGGCATCGAGCGGCCGGCGAGTCTCTTCAAAGAACAAGCGAAAATCAAGCACGCGTGTATCAATCTCGAGTGCCAATCTCGACGGAGCAGCCTCCTCTTATCTCCCTACCTTTGATATCAGAGGTCCACCGTACGGTTGCCAGGCTTTCCTGTCTTTGGACTTTCGTCTGAAGTTGAACTAGGGGTATCCCGTGTGTAGCGGGAACCCTCTCGCTTCCTTCATCCCCCTCTCCCTCCCCCCGCAAGTTTAATATCCGAGCTTGCAGATCAAATTTCTTGCGTGTTTCCGTGTTGTCGACAATTTCACTCGCCAGTTTCCACGTGATTCTTTTCCACCCTCCTTTCTCTTTCGAGAGGTGGAGCAGGGTGCTTCGTCATTTTTGACCAACGCGACACCCGGTCCTCGGGAGAAGTTCGAGAGCGGGGAATCTTTGCTAAACACCTGCCAGCTGTTTCGAAGGGATTCTTGTTGTGAGAAATTTCACTTTTCACACACGTGACAAGTGAATTTGCGTGTGTCCCGTAGGAATCAGTTTCGGAGTAACGAAGGATGCTCTTCTACTTACCTACAAATTTCTCGTTAGCGTTCGTCACGTATTCAAGGAGAATCCTTAATTTTATTTTGTTTCTACAGATTTAGAAGAAAGGAGATTTTCAGATTTTTTTTTTTCTTTTCTTTTGTTCTTCTTCGGTCACGGTGAAATTAGAACTGACGATTTCACGCTCACGCTCGCAGCAGCGTCTCTCTCGGAACTAAAGCTAGAATAAATTATTCTAGGCTGAGCTATCGTAGAGCATCGCGCTCGTGTTCAACAGGGAAGCGGTGCGCATCGAGCGGTAAATTTTCAAAGGGCGTCGTTTAAACTTAGAACAGGAGAGCTGGCCGTCTCTCTTCCCCGCGAAGCTATTCCCGACGGATGATACGTTACGGAATAAACACGTCTCTGGTTGTTTATCTCGCTGCCGCTCTATAATTCTCTTTACGTAATTGATGAAATCAATCGAGGACGCGAGACGAGCCGAAAATCTGATAAGGCAATCGGAACGTAATCGGCTAAACTTTCTAACTGACCTCAGTGTGCGCGACTGAGAGCTATCGAGAGCTCGAATTGGAAATTTCCTTGTGCTCGGGAACTTTGCTCGTTGAAACGTCCGCAGCCGACCGCGAGTTCGTTCGCTCGTCCCGCTCGAATCAGAACACGCACGCACTTTGTAACAATAGTCGTAACATTTTCGATCAACCGGCGAGTCGCTAATAACCCAAAGTTTGATCGGCCCGATCGCGAGAAAATTCCTCCTATATTTCGGATATCGTTTCTGTCAGAAAGCTGTCCTGCTCGCTCCAAATCTCGTATCTGTTATCTAGACACTGAGGCACACTGAAGTTTTATCGTTTAATTGATCGTAATTTAACTCGGCATAATTGTACATTCACAGTCTTGCCAGTCCATAATGAAACTTACCTAGCCGATCTTTATATCGCTAAGTCAAATTTAATCTTGTCGATTTAATCAAGCTTAATTACGATAAAGCTTCAGTTCAGATAAACCCTGTCGAAATAACAGATACTGGTTACTAAACTAGTCTTAATCAACTAGAAACTATGCAAGGTCATAAGAATAAAAAAAAAATGTTGGAATGTTCCGAACCTTCAGATGAATGTTTGGATGTAATTTCGTCACGGTCATCCGAGGAAAAATTCATGCTGAGATCCTCGAAACACGAGAATACTTTTACCTTCGTTTCTGAGATGAAGTTCACTGTGTACCAAGAACGTATTGAAAAGGATGGCGTGAAGTCTTGGGTCAGCAATCAGCACTCACACATTGTTAGTCAGAAACAATATATATTGTTGGATTCTGCGACACTTGATATTTTTAAGTTTATTCCACGTTACAACCAAGAATAATGTTACAGAATTTACTTGCTGGAAAAGAGCGTTCCTCTCTTCTTAGCATAATTTTGTCTGTGATAAATCGAAGAAAGAAGGAAAGAAACGTGAACGATCAACTACTGAAATTTGCTCTGTGTTTGTAAGGAGGATTATTACTGACCTGCAATCATCCAACAGTATAATATGCAAGTAATATATATAACAGTCACACTTGACGATTTCGTTAGAGTCAAACTAAAGTGTCATTCAACATCGATCTCTTCAACTTTGCTTCATCGAAGGTACAAGTCCGAGAAACTAAATTTCCTGGACGAGACCAACTAACTTTCGTCGAAATCTGCGCTAAAATTCTACTCAAAGGCAGTACACAACGGGCCGTGAAACGTTCGCGAAAGGTTCATGTCCAAGTGCAGGAGTCTCCGGCCGAGCCGGAAACGGGCAATCGTCGCGATTCCTTCCGTCTCCGTCTCTCCATGGCCCTAAAATGGCAGGAGGAAAGGGCCGAGGTCGAGTCGCGGCTGCATGAAAATTCAAACCGTCCACCGACAGAGCCTCCGTTCATTAAGCCTTAGAAACTCGTGTCGCTGCATTATACGGGGCGAATCTGTTATCAGCGCGACCCACGGCCCGTGAAATTACGAGGAAACAGGGGCAGCGCTCTGTAATTTTACGACTCGCGGCCTACTTAACGCCCGGGACACACTGTGGCCCGACATGCGTTTTCTTTCATAATCGTTCACGCCGATCTGTTCACGCTATTACGGAAGAGCTAAACGATTACCACCGGCTCGACGATGACGGAGTCGCTTTGTATTGAAGACAATGCAATGCTCGTCCTGGCGATATCTGGCGATATCTGACGATCTGATAGACGACCGGCGACAAAATGACTGGGTCTGTTCCCCTCGCCAGGGTCGGCGAACAGCTCTGAAAAACGGACGGGATCGTTCTGCGCGATGGACGACCGACCGGCTTTTTGCTAGAACGTCCGCGCGAAAAAGCCGATGTAACGTGGCTAGAAAGATGGCCGTTTCCGAGAGAGTGGATAGAACCGCAACAGCGGATAGATTTCGCTCTTAATTCGGGAGGGATCTATTTCTTTGGTTAGATCTGGCAAAGCTAGAATTACTTAGAACTAGAGTGCTCAAAGTTATCAATTTCTAATTTTCCCCGTTGATATTCGAATAGATTTCCTTCTTAATTTCCTTCGTTGAAAATTATAATCACCGGAGAGGTCGAAGTAATTAATTTATAATTTTCTTTGTTGATATTATAATAGATTTCCTTCTTAATTTCGCAGAGGCCTGTTTCTCTGATTAGATCTGAAATATTACCAATCAATAATCAATTATAATTTAATAATCGAAATAATCAATTTATAATTTTTTCTGTTGATGTTACAATAGATTTCCTCCTTAATTTCAAAGGGATCTATTTCTTTGAGAACTAGAATCACCATAGAGGTCGAAGTAATTAATTTCTAATTTTCTTTGTTGATATTATAATAGATTTCCTTCTTAATTTCCTTCGTTGAAAATTATAATGACCAGAGACCAATTAATTTATAATTTCCTTTGTTGATATTATAATAGATTTCCTTCTTAATTTGGCAGAGGCCTGTTTCTTTGATTAGATCTGGAATATTACCAATTAATAATCAATTATAATAATCGAAATAATCAATTTATAATTTTCTCTGTTGATATTGCAATAGATTCCCTCAATTCCCTCCTTAATTTCAAAGGGATCTATTTCTTTGAGAACCAGAATCACCAGAGCGATCGAAGTAATTAATTTGTAATTTCCTTTGTTGATATTATAATTAAATCGCGGATGTGAAATACACTGCACGTATAACAAAAGAACTACTCTTTACGAAATAATATTTACTTAATAATATTTACTAAAGAACGAAACTGATATTTACTTTGATTTTGTTTTTTCAGGTACATTAAACGCCTGCCAATCTCAATATAGATGATTGTGGAACTTGGCAACGTGGAAACTGATTGGTAACGTATTCATTGTCCCATTAATAGAAATCCATATTAAACACAAATATTAGACGTACAAGAACGAAAGCAAAATTCCCAATCGATTCTGGCATGTTGATACTTATTTCACCACAGAAATGCGTCGATTATACACTTTATCGTAGAGCAGAAATTCGTTCAAACGAAACACTATTGTCGCACACAGATATACACATACACAGTCGTGTCGATGAGATTTTTCTCGGCAAAACGCGGCGCGAGTGTTAAGCTGAATTATAACGGGGCGCAAAAACAAAGGGCAGACGGACGGTGCGTGGGTTGGTGGTAGGGCGAAAGGGTGTCGAGGCGTGTACAGGGTAAAGATCCCTCGCGAACCTTTGTTTCTGGCGGGTTCGTCGTCGCCTGTTTGCTTCCGCGACAGGAAATTAACAGCTCGGTTCCGCTCTCTACGCATCCCGCGCCGTATTGTTCGCCCGTGAAAGTAATCTGGCATTTGTCACGCTCGTGTGTGCCGCCTCTCCTCCCACCCAGCCCTCCGCCGTCACCAACCGAACCAACCTGGTGCTGTTCGACGGAAATTCACGGATTCCTTTGCAAGTAATCGTGTACCGTGGCCGCAATCGCTATCGCGGGTAAGCAGCAATTAAGTTCCGACGAGAACTTCCCTGTAATTGCCGTTCTTCGTTGCTACGTACGTCGTTCGGAAATTCCGCTGGCTCGATGGCGAACATTAGCCGTTCATTCGAAACGGGGATAGACGGGCGATAAACAGGGGTTTGACCTGTTTTACATGATCCGGCGAGGATGAAGGAGTAGCTTGCTCGAAGCTGGCGTGCTTTCTCACGACGCAGAACGTGACGTGAAATTGATCGATTCGCGTGGAAGAAATGGAATTCTGACATTTATAATTCGAGAATTTTTCTCTCGATGAATTTAATTAACACTAGAACTACCGACAGTTGAGACGTAGCTATCTCTACCAAAACCAGTGAAAATGATTGGTACTGGTATAAGTAGCCATGATACGAAATTACTTTTATTTTTTGAATGAATAAAACAAAATTAAAGTTCATTATATTAATCCTTTAGCTATCCCTGCAAAAGTCATTACATCATTGCGAAGAAAAAATGTAACATGAAGTAGGAATTTTAAAATAAAGTTGTCAGACCAGTCAAAATGACTGGTGTGGTAGTTCTAGTGTTAATTTCCTTCTGAGAACGCACATCGCTGCGACGAGAAAATTTGAGCGTTCGCTCGGAGTGTGAGAAGGTCAACATTTCTCTCTCTACGTACATTGTCTTAGAAATGAAAATTAAATTTTTTCCTGAGATGAGACGATAGGTTAGATTTTCCATGATCCGAGGTATTTCAGAGAGTATACGAAGCCAGTCTTCCGATTCAGAGTCTTGTTTAGAACAATTGACAAACAACCGTGGTCTCTACTACGTCACGTATCGATCAACTTGCTGATAAACAAGTTAGTTGTAGATCAACAGCTATTTATAACGCAATCTACGTGTAATCCTGCATTTCGAGTCGATTAACCGTGATAATAAACGCGTCTAGCAAAGGATAAAAATAACCGCGGCTTAAAACCAACCTTTAACGATGTAAAAACAAGAAAGAATTCGTATTACGCTTCGAAATACGCTGTTGAAAATTGTTTAACGTGACGTACAATGAATCTGATTGTCATTCGGACAATTAAATATCGAAATTGTTACAATTTTGTAAAAAAAAGTAATACGAAATTTTCTAAACTTTAAACTTTCAAATATATTATTCATCTTATTTTTAATCGTTTATACATCACGTAACGAGTGAGTAAGTGAAGATAGTTCTTTTCTAGCGAGTGTTATAATTGTGACCGAATCTACAATGAATTTGAAGAGTGAAGCCTCCTCTTTGCAACTCCCAAAAGCTTCATTTTTTTTTTTTTCATCGTCATTTTCTCGTCCTTATATTCAAAGTTCAATAAATTGTACAAAAAGCGAAAAAAGAAATAATACATACGAAGTTCCGAGGGATCGTTGTTCTTGTAAACTCAATCGCGAAAGAAATTTTCAATATTTTTACACAGGTGCCACGACAATTTATAGCATTATCTTCACTTTGCCATCTGTGCCATAGTGTAGGAACACTTAAAGAAAGAAAAAAAAAAAAAGAAAAATAAAATGAACGACACATTTTGAAAGCACAGGTTTCAAAGTGTATCGAAATTTACTATCGTACGATTTCTTTTCACAAAATTGTAACAGTTTCGATATTTAGTGCCGGCGCGCTATCGTAGTTTCTATCGAATCTATCCCGCAGCGAGAGCAAAGTCTCTTAAATTTCCTCCCGGATTCGTAAACAAATCTCGCGCCACGAGAATCAAGAGTGGTGCGTGCTGCAACGGGGGAAAACACGTCGGCCGCCGGCCAAAAACGAGCCGTGTCCAATCAGATAATGGCGGAGCCGACCGTAGAAAAATCGCGCTGGAGAATTAATCGCCGCGTTTATGTCCCGTTTAACGTCTTCCTGAACGAACGAACCCTCGCTTGGCATCGTGTCAGCCTATCTACCCCCGCGTATTTTCATTTCGGACGTGTATCTCCGGCGAACAGACTGCTAGCCACCCTTCACGTCGACCAACACTGTATCATATTTTCAGACACGGTTTTCAGATTAGGCTTGCTTTACTGGGAAAACAGAGTGAATGCGTTTTACGACTGAAGTACTCTCGCTCGGGAGTGGTCGAACGTTGTATTAGTGGAAATTTGGAGCTTCGGGTATATGTACATATCTTTTCCAGCCTTAACGTTTGCCTTAANATATATATATATACATACACGTTTTTATGGTATATTTGATAAATGTACCTATCAAATAGAAAATAATCGATGTGTACGATTCAATTTTTATCGTCCCTCTCTGCATCGATATCATCGATATTTCAAAGTTTAAATTTCAATCGCTCGAAGCTTCGTTATTTTAGATATTCATTTTCATAGATATTTCATAAAGGTTATACGATAGCGGTATTACGCAAAAAATTAAATCGATATCTTCGATTTAATCTTCTTTTTTTTTCTCTTCTTCTTCTTCTTTTTCAATCGCTCCGCTCCTATTAATATTCTAAACTTTAAATCCGATCCAGTTAACTACTGGATCCCTTGCAACATATTTCGCAATAATCGTATAATTGCTTCGTTGCTTCATTGCGCGACTATTAATGTCTTTAGTAGAAATCGGGGCGTAAACTTTCTGCTTCTATTGTAAATTGATTATTATTTCGTTCGAGTCGCGTGCACGCTTTTTTTTCAATAAAGAAAGATAACAAGCGAGGCGAAATTATTAATTCCCCGATAATATTAAACAAAATAATGAATATTAAACGGCATTAAACGAAGTAAAATCATTAATTCCCCGATAAACACAACGGGCGAGTATTTCAATATTCATGCGAGGCGCGTGGTTGTTTCGTCTGATAATTATTTCCTCTTCGAAAAGAAAGAGAAAAGAAGAAAAAATGGAGAGAAAGAACAAGATTTGATCGCGTCCGTTTTCAAACGGATTCGATCCACTGCTTCGAGAAAGAAAGGGAAGAGAAATCAACGTCGAGGCGTTTACATTTCAAAATTTCCCTGGTTCGATAGGGAAATTCATCGTTTGTCAGATCAATTCCTGGCTCGGATCTATCCGTGAGAATCGGGGGAATGCGGGTAAATCCGTCGCGATCTTGGCCGATCGATCCGCGGGATCGCTGTAACTCGTGGCCGTGGCGAGAACGATCAATCAAACGGTATCGGCGCATTATCAGGGTTAAATTAGCGAAACTAATTTCGTCGTGAGCCGCATTAACCCGATAGCAGGCCGGACAAGGTAAATACTGGACCGTGATTGCGCCCGGTTAAGTGTACCCGTGTGCCTTAACATAGGCTTCCAGCCTGTTTAGAGCGTGCACTAATTTGCCATCGACCGCTTTGGGACCGCTGTTTATACTGTGTCTCGAACCTCTCGAACACGCTTTCCTTCGCGAACGCTCGGAACAATCTCGTCTCGCCTCCTTGCTTTCGGCTTTCCGAGTTTTCCACCTGTCGACGTGAGAGATCTTTGCCACCTCGCGCGAAACCAAGACGTTTCAACCAAAGACGTCTTCGAGATCCTCCCCGAAGATTTTATCTAGCTTTCAAATTCCTTCAATTTTGTCGCGTACATTTCCATCAACGAATTCTCATCCATTCGTGTCTTTGGTGTTTTTCGAGATTACTATTGCGCTGCATGTTCTTTCCATAATAGCAAGTTTTTGGCATTTATTGTTCGTTATACGAGCCATTCTCGAAAGTCACGTTAATCAAATTTGTAAACTGGAGGAAGCGGAGGAAATTGATGAACGTTATGTCACAAAATTAAATATACTTTATAAATTATTTGTGGTATCTTTTTTTTTTCATTAAAAGTAACGATATGAATCGAAAAGCTGATTGGTTTCAATACAATTTTTTCCCTTCTTTAAATTTTTTGTTTCTTCCTGCCGATTTCGAAAATATAGGAAGTATGATTTTCATTGGAAGAATCTTATGAATAATGTATTTACGTAACTTGCCTTACATAACTCGATATGATTAATCCAACGAGCAGAACATTCTATTCTTAGATCGTCGAATCTTGCGCGCTGAGTTCAGTCGGACGCGATAGTCTTCCAATTAAACAAATAAATAAGCACAAAACAACGGGATATGTATATATATAAAATGGCAGAAAAGAAAAAATAACAAAGGGCGACCCGATGAGAACGAGACGCAGAGTCGTTCATTTCCACGTCGATTGCTACTGAATTTTACTGAAATTGTTTTTATCAACTGAAGTGTTTCATGGGGCGGAAATATGTAATTCGTTGAACATTGAATATTAAATATATTATATAATATTTACAAAATGTCAAACGTCCCGATAAAAATCCATTTGAAATGTTTAATTATTTTTGCGTTACTGAAAATCTTCCATCTGAAATTATCACGCTTATTGTGTTCGTAATGCAGGTTACTGACTGTCACTAACAGCGGCGATCACTGCTGTTAATCGTCAGTTTCGCTCCTTGCAACTTGCACCGAGTGATCCCGTTTTGTGATTCTGATGCGTTTCGACGATCCTGTCGACGACATTCATCCCCTCGACTTTCGGTTTCGTCGCGTGAAACAACTTCGCAAAAGAGAAAAAAAAAAAAAAAGAAAAAGAAAAAAAGGGAAAAAATGAGCAGACACAAAAGAAGCCCGTTTTTCAAAATAGTAATAAAAGTCGCTGGGGCATGGTAATTAGCGGGCTGATTGGATCGGGGAGGTCTGGCGCAAAGTCGGAACGCAAGGCCCAGGCGTGAAACGGCACCGTTAATTACAGCAACACGACCGGCCGAACGACTGGCCGGTGCAATTTCAATAATTAAGTCGAACGATTAAGCGAATAATTATCGTGCATTATCATTCATTATTCTATCAAGCGTCGAGCGCACACCGCTGCGGCGGCACGTTATCAGGTATTGATCCTACTTGGCCCGAAGCAGGTCACATGCCGATTTCCGAATGCAAAACTGATTAATTTACGTAATGGAAGATCACATGAAATCGGACACCGGACGTCATAATATTTCGATAATGCATACAGGCTTGGCCGCGCGAGTTTTCCATAGACTGTGGCGCGCGATGGAGCACGAGGGGGGGAAAAAGAGAAAAGGAGAGAGAGATGGAACTACGATGCTCTTGCGTGGTGCATACCTTGTCATCGCGAGGGCTGCGAGAGGATTGCGCCGCGTTGCGCCAGATATCGATCAGTCGCGACCATTTTCATTAAAAATTCGTCGGGTTTTCGCCGAATAAATCGCCGTTGATATTTAGCCGCGATTTTTCATTCTAAACGCGTCTACGTGGTCGATTGAAATCGAGTTACTCAACCGATTGTTGTCGTACTGTCGTGTCGTCGATTGGCTTTAATTGGTCGTAATTTCATCGAACGGGGAAAAAAACGCAGTCGACGGGAATTTTTCATCGGCGAGTTTTTCATAGACGAAAGTTATTCGCTTCGACCCTCTGTGACAGAGTTTAAACATATATATTATCCGTGCACGTGTGTATGCACGTTTCGAAAGTTTATTTAAAATACTGCACGATCAGGGGTTTCAGCGTTTCGTTTGATCAAAAAACATTTCGCCAGATTACGTTACCACGCTGAGCTGAAATTTTCATTAACTACACTTGAAAGATCTTTATTCGCTCAAGCAAGCAGCTGTTTCCTTTTCCCGAAATCTCGAAAAACTCTTCGGCGGAATTGCGCGGAATTAATTAGCCGAGTTTTGCGCGCACGCCACGCGAGAAAAAAACGCTGTTTTCGCATCGCGCTTTTGCGTACTCAACAGCCGTGAAACGTTTTATGGTACGACGGTTGCGCGATAGCTTTCGGGGAAAACACCCGTGAGTTTCCACCAGTTGTTTCAATTAACTGCGCGACAAATAAATGGAAACGTTGCGGCCCGGCAACCAGGTGACCTTGCCGAATGATTTCTCTTCGCGAGATGCGGAGCTTTCTCGCCCCGCCGGAGGCGCTGACAAACTTCCGCGAGGACAATCGAAAGTTGGGAAACGGAGGGGAAAAACGACGCGTCGGTGGCGCGCTGAGACCGTTTCCGGTGACCTTGCCCGGGCCATTTGTCTCTCACGGCGCGCCGGAACTTTCAATCAAATCCGCAGCGCTTGAAAACGCCCTTCCAGAGGATACCACGGATAGCTCCATCTATCCGAAAGTCAGACATTTTCTCTGTCTGGGAACGCGTCGTTCATCTCGACTCGATTGAATCTTGATCGATCCTTCTTCCATTCCCGACGGCCATAATAGTGTTCAAAATTGTTCCGCGTTTCGCAAAGAGGATCAGAGATCGTGGAAGGCTAGAGATCACAGTGGCGTGAATCAAGAATTTTTAACAGACATTTTAAAGTCACGTATTTCAACCTTTAAACCGTTTAAACTATCTCTCTAGTTTCGTGATATTTCAAACTTTGTTCTCTGAGCTGTTTTACCTCGTTCTCAACACCAGAGTTACCAAAATGGTCAAAATGGCCAACTGATAATTTCTGTACTTTGAACTGATATTTTATAGATATAAAACAATGTGCTTTTAGAAACTGGAATTCTTTGCAAAATACATAAATAAAAGCTTTATTATAAAGATTACTTGCCAGTATTTAAGATCAAGTACAAAGAATTGTTGCGATGCTCGTCGTCGATGTTCTTCCTTTCTCTCCCTATCATTTGCCCCAAAAAGAAACATCTACCCCCAAAGAAAATCATCAACTGCAGCAACCCCGATTTCTTTCGATGCTCCCGCCAGATTTGGAACCAAACGTTCGACCAAACGTCGCACAAAGCCATCCGCATACGCTGTCCGAAAAAAAAAAAAAAAAAAAAAAACCCCAAA
>NIPQ01090037.1:20649-38468 GCA_002806875.1 Lepidotrigona ventralis hoosana
CGACCAGCGACATGGCATTAGGTCCCGTTCTCAATCGCAGAATGACAACGGGGATGACACGTGGGGCACGCGTTTGATCGCGAAAAAGGGGGGCGAGACGCAACGGCGGCGGATGGATTCAGGGATAGGGTGGATTCAGAGCGGAAGAACGGACGAGTTGATCGCCGGAGCACGGTCTTTTGTGCTTGTTTCTAAGGTCGACTGACTCTATTGCCGAAGGATAGCGCGGAGGAGCTGTCGAAAAGCTTCTGGCCGCTTTGTCGGCGCAGGGTTGTTCACCCTCCTCTTTTCTCCTCGTGGCTCTTTGTGCCCGTTTAATTATCATACACGCCGTTTGAACAGAGGAAACGGCAGGGAATAGACAAGGGGGGATAGATAAGGGGATGTTTAGGAAGTTTCGCGAATTTGTAGACATTAACGTCACTCTCCTCTTCTCGTGATCTCGCGTCGGATGAAGTTTATCGATGAAGCTTCCGTCCTTGTTTACTCGTTGCTTTGCAGCTCGCGGGTCTTTTAAATTACCAAAGGAAATGACGAAATGAACGATGGTTTGGAAAATGGTTTAGGTCCTTTTATCTTTTTTTATTCATTATCTAAATAGATAAAAGCGGAGTAGAGTATTCGTCAAAGTTACAAAGTACAAAGTGGGCCATAAGTTTCCCATCTATTTCTTCTTTTTTTTTCTTTTTTTAAATAAAACATCAAAATATAAGAAAAAAACTAATTCTATTAATTTTAAATTAAATGCAACTTCAAACGTTGAAGAAAAATATACTACCGATTTATTTCAGTAGGAAGTGATTTTTGACCGAACCTACAGAATAAAAAGAAAAAGACCGATGACAACCAATAACTTTAGATAGCCAAGCCGATGAATCGCCCAACGTTTCCCCAAACTCGAGAATGAGAAATGGCAATTCGATCGCCAACTGGTAAAAATCTCCGACTTCCCGACCCTTGTGACAATCTGCGTCGCAACAACAAGAAAAAATACAATCCCATCGTTCGTTCGTCGGATTAGACGATCGTAACTCTCGAATATCGTCGAGCACGGTTTACTCGGCCCGAAAGTTTACAACTATGAAGGGCATCACCATTCTTTCGTCCTTTCATTCTCACCGAGGAAACGTTATCGCAACCCGCACTTGTGTCCTCAACTTGTGCACGCGTTCTGTTTGTTTGTCCCTGTGTTTCTGCCCTCGAGCTGGAAGAAAGAAAGAACAGAAACAGGACAGAGAGAGAGAGAGAGAGAAAGGAAGAAGAGGAAAGAGAGGAACTTTATTATCGCTAACTCGGTGGAGGTGGGCAAATTCGTTTATTTGGCGGAGATAGCCCAGCCAGCGGAAAAGTTTCGACATTAAGGACGCTGATAGCAATGCAACGATGGCCGGCTGCTTTTGACAAAGGAACTGCACACTCGCACGATGAGGGTCCGCCAAATAAACTTTTTCCCCGCGTGTCTACCTTAATACGTACGCACGTGCAACATAATTTTCGTGCCAATGCCTCTGAACCTTCTTTTCTCGCGGCAGAGCTCGAAGAAAGAAAAGAAGAACACAATAATAATAATTCCCTGCTCAAGAAAGATCGCAGTTATTGTAAAGAGAAATTTAATGTTCCGAGAATCTGCCGAGGAGTCATGTAATATGGAAATAATAGAGTGCTTACTGCAACATTTAGTGGACGAAACAAGCTTCTATTTAGATTCCGTTTCTTGAATTATTAATCCTCTTGCGAAGTAACGAGAGAACGCTCAGTGTGTTCCCTTTTGTGCTCGCGTTAAGTCAGGATGAAGAGAGAAACAGGAGGGGAAAAGATGATTAGGGGTGGATGAACGGAAGAGCCAGGAGAAGAATGAGGAAAAAAGATGACGAAGGAAGAAACGGAGGAGATGGAAGGGGTTACGGTTAGCGGGGGAAACCCTTTCATCAAAGTTACGTTCCTTCGAGGCGAACGCTTCGATACAAAAACAGCGGCGCATCGATCGCGAAAGATTTCGTCTCGTTGAAAATTCCAGAATATTATGAAAGTATATACATAGAAAAAAAAAAAGAAAAAAGAGAAAACACGAAAAAAAGATAATGTACAAAGGTGTGGTGTGGTTAAATTAGATTAGGGAAAACGCGAGACACTGTTCCCCGAGGATTTTGTTTTTTAACTAAGAGAATCCAGATTAAATTTTTAGAACGTTGCGGGGATTCGGCGAGTATTTGGAAAATAAGGGGGAGGGGGAAGAGGTGTAATAAAGAAGAACGAAATGCGATCGTCAGCGAGGTTTAATTAAACTCGATGGAATCGCGTCCGTGATCTTGGTGGTTGTTCCGATCAAACCGGCCTTAATTAACCGGCCGGCAACCGATTTTTGGCAAATTTACAGCCTCGCCCAGCGTCGTTCGCAATTACTCGCACATTTTCCTCGTTCACTGGCTGTAACTCGATTGATTCGAAAACGCGGGATCGTCGGCAGAATACCGGTAGTTTCCTTCTCTCTCTCTCTCTCTCTCTCTCTCTCTCTCTTTCTTTCTTTGCACCTCTGTCGTTCCGGTCTTAATTCATTCACCGTCTGCAGAATTTCGCGTCTGGAAACTCGAGTAATTCTATTAACGACGGCCAAGAATGCGAAACAATTTAGCAAACGCCCGCCAGACGGACGTCCACGGCGAATAAATTTTTCCTTTTAATAATACCGACTAATTGCCGGCCAGTAACCGGAAGCCCGCGAGCGTTTCCCCTCCTCGAGCCGCATATTTCAAGATTCTTCCCGTTTGCTCCCGGTACCGCCGGGATATTTTATTTTATCGCCAGCCACGGATTCCTCAAGTTTGTTCCGTTCCATTAGAACCTTGCCTGTTCCTATCTTGCCGGATATTTAGAAACTTCGTTTCTAAAATCCCGTTCTCCTTCGTGCTTTGCGGATAATTCGATGGCAATCGAGATCGAAGAGAAGTTGAAAGAACGCTTGCGACGGAAGTGAAAAATTTCGATATATTTCCGTCAACTTTCGGCACTCCTTGTTACTTCAAAGCCGAGGGGATTTAAAGGGATTTAAAGGGAAATATTCAGATCTGAAAGGAAAGTGAATGGTAACAAGTTTTTCCTTAAGTATTTGTTAACCATTTGACTACTCGACTGTCCCTGACGAGGAGTTCAGTTAATAATAATGAAATTTAGCTAACAGCTACAATTGTAAAATTTTTTACAATTTGCTGATAATTATAACAACGTAAGAGGAATAATAAAATTTCAAAAGAAGAAATTCATTATCATCGAATATTATTCGAATAATTCGGGATAATTCATGCAAACTAAGTTTTTTTATTGCTTCTTGCCAGAGTTTACAAATTGACGAAGCAGATTCTACACTTGATGATTGCTTCAAACGAAATCGCATGTCAAAGAAATACAATCAACAAAATTTCATGCTAAATACCATTTAAACAGGATGATTATTTCCAGTGCTATATCATTTTATTTGGAGTGATACTTCATTCAACGATTTCACGTAAACAAATTGCTGCTAGATGATGCAAAAAAAAATGTTTTCGAGTCCAAGAGTTGGCATTTACGATAATAACTATACCTCGCAAACAATTCTCTAATTATTTCAATATTTATACAATTCATTTCGTCATGAGAAAGAAATTTCTGACGAACAAAAAGATCTACGAAAAGTTTCAAGTTGATCAACTATGATAAAGCGATGAAACTTTGATTAATTAACACCGTTGGCCTGCCATAAACGCAATTAATACCTAACTAGTAATTTCTGTATACGACGTTTGATTTTCCTTTGCGCTTCAGAGATAAAGCGGTGATAGATTAGGAGATCAACAGATCTCGGTCGATTCCCGATTAGGCTAATATCAAATCACATTGTAAGAACGCGATCTATCGAGAATCGCTGCACTAATGCCGCAGTGAATTCCAAATAGATGTCATTAGTTGAATTGCTAGCTAGAACTTGGGGTTGTACAAACGACGTACACCTAGTTTCTGGAAATCATCTCAGGCTATCGTTCGCATTATAACCAGCTTCATCAGGATTTGAGGACACGATATCGATACCAACACGACGATCGTTTGCACATCGTACTCCACGGAATAATCCGGATCATACCTACTGCGAACTTTGACATGATGATTTAGGTCACGTTAGCTGTTACACCATTTGCGTTTGATCGAATTCACCCTGATCGGATTGAAGTTTCTTTTTTCTTCTTTTTTCTTGCATTTGGAAATCGTACGAGAAAAGTGCGACGAGTGTTTCACGTCACTCGATAGCTAAAAAAGAAGTGTTTACGATCTGTTAGACTCGAGGATGTCAAAGAAACAAATTACTCGTTTGACTATTATGTTTGTTATATTTGTTTAATCAACTTTTGGATAGCAGATAATTTGAAAACTTGGTCAGACGTTGACTCGACGATACATTTCTTTATAAAATCTTTATATCAGATTTTTCTTTCGTATAGTATTTCAGCTCTTTAAGTTTGTTCTAACGTATAAAAATTGGAGGGAAAACTATGCTG
The DNA here is from genome assembly GCA_002806875.1 of Lepidotrigona ventralis hoosana. Lineage (NCBI taxonomy): Eukaryota > Metazoa > Arthropoda > Insecta > Hymenoptera > Apidae > Lepidotrigona > Lepidotrigona ventralis. Next base: position 25,179 of record NIPQ01090037.1, read on the forward strand.
ATAAATATTATTATTCTATTTTCACTCGTAATTGTATAATTATTTTCCTCGTGGATTCATTCATTTTAACATGGGTAGACTCTTTTTTTAATCAGAACGGGAGAATTTCAAATTTAACTCCAAATTTTAAACAAATTGAAAAACTGCTTTTACTCGCGAAAGACGAGAAGTCGTAGTGATCCTCAAGATCTGCGATATTCACTTGGAGGCAATTAACCGTGCGTCAAAGGGAAAAAGAGAAATAAACGACAGGACTTTCGTTTCCCTTGCTAACTTCTCTTTTAATCTTCTCTTTCAACACGCCGATGTCGGCCGACATTTTACATTCTGTCGCGCGACAGAATTTCGATGCGTTGCACACAGCTCGAGGAAAAATCCAATTGGCCCCTGGACAATGAACGAACGGGAAAAAAAAAGAGAGAGAAAAAAGAAAAAAGAACCGGACGAAAAAAATATATAGAAAAAGGTACACGTATGCGACCGTGTACGTTCACAGGTGATTGTATGAGAAACGTTACATTCACCGTGGGAAAATGTTCGACAGTGGCACGCCGGAGACACATAAATTGTCCGTTTCCCGCGGCGAGAACGCATGAATTTATAAACAGCAAAACTGGCGTCATTATTGCGGGAGAAATCCGTATAAATCTTACTCGAAACGAGTTCCTCTCTAAAGTGACCAGATTCCTTTCATCGACCAGATGAACTCTGGTTTCAAGATTAAGTTTAAAGTTGAAGCTTACATTTTTAACTCTCGTCTCCTGAATTTTACAACGACTCTGAATACATTCGTAAACGGATGAACCGAATAATTCATTCGGTCAAGTTGTTTATATGATGCAACTTTTATCAACAATCGTTTCTCAACAAGCATTCTAAAAAAATGCACATAATGTATGACTATGAGAAATTACTCTTTTCTTCTATATTCTCTGATTACTTCTGTTATAATATTTCTATGTTCTAAAATCAGTCAGGGATTTTTCAATCTCTCCATTACATTGAAATTTCCTCACAGTTCATGAGCTCCGTCTTACTCATTGTCAGTCTGTTGATTTCCCCATTAAGCAAGTGGAGTGAGATCGGTGCAGTGGAAGGGATAGCGCCAGCGATTAAAAAAGTGACTGTCGCCAGTTAACTGACATTAATTGCTCTGAAATATGTTTTCTAAACAACTTTCATTAACACAAGAAGCGTAAAGTGAAGTTCGCAAGAAGTCTACCAATTATCAATTTAAACACACTCCAATTTCTCGTATTTAAAATCATACAGTCATCCAATCACTCTTTTCCAGATCGCTAGATCACACCAGTGACACAGTTCCAAGGAGCAATCACTCCTCTCGTGGTTCAGAAGAGCGACGACAGCAGGTTCAAAAAACAGTGGCGTCACCAGAAACCCGAAAACGACGAATGAGACGTTGGTTTTTCGGAGGGGTAGCTGGAGGGCCAATAAACCCCCTAAAATGCCTGGTGGAATGGCGGAGCATCGTAACCGGACTGCAACGTCGTCGTAGCTCCATATATAAGTGTCCGTCGCAGGAGAAGAAGCCGGTCGCCGGTGCATCAGATAAGGGAACCTGGTCTCGGAATAGAATCCTATTATGTTGGCTATAAGTGGCCGTGGAGCGGCGGTGCAGCGGTGGTTGCCGCGGCGGGCCAGCGTAGAGATAAGAAAAATGCTTGAGCCGAGCCCCTCGTTTCGTCTCGTCTCGTAACCGCAGAAGTTGTAATTATACAGTGATATTACTACCGAAAGGAGCGAGAGGGAAGAGGGAGCCGGGGCGTTTGCAAGTGGAAGTGGTAGCACATACACACGGGCAACGTCGGCATTTTACCCTGAATCTGGATGAAGATACGTCGACGCGAGATAACTGGCCGCCACGGAACGAGTATTTATTGTTGGTGCCGGGAGCCGGTTAAAGGGTGAGTCCTCCGTGGCATCTCAATTAACGAGGAATTCGTTGCACGTTGTCCCGTCGAGGCGGTCAGCCAATGGCCTGTCTCGCCGGAAGAGAGAGAGAGAGAGAGAGAGAGTCGTATCTCTCTCTAGCGCTTCAACCGGCCGCGATTCGTTTTACGACCCGCGCTGACGAAAATATACCCGGTCGATTGGTTCGCGCGATACGCGCCGCCTCGAAATCGCGCCACCGGAGATTCTCGCCGAGATCGTCCACCGCGATATCGGCCGCTGAAGAATTGCGCCCGGCTTGCGTCCGCCCTGAAACTGTTTTCAGGTGTAATTGGACTTTCCGGAGAGGCGCGATTGTCAGATTTCTGAGCATTGCTGCCTGACGTACGCGCAAGTGGAATCGTAAAGTTCTTTTTGTAAACTGATGGTACGATGCAGCGATGAGTACGGGGTAATTAAAGTTTGGAGAAAGACGCGGGATAGTAATTTTATTAATACATTGATACAGGGATACGGGGTATGTCTCTAGTCGTTTAATAAACAATTACTGTTCGAGATAAGAATATTTGTTATTCTTTGCCACGGTTGACAATTTATTTATGCCTGTGTTTGGAAGTATAGCAAGATCTAGATATTTTTGTACCTTCATTTTAAGTTGTCGAATTGCCTAATTACAAGTGTACAGAAATGTTCCCCGATGGGAAGAAATCTATCGCGAGTTCAAAATTAATTCCAAATTAATTGTTCCATGTATGTAAAGATAATCCGATTGATTTGAATATATGATTTTATGTCTGTACAGTGATATAACGACAGTTCGCGTTCGTGCAAGTAGATTCAGACACTGGTCAGACAGTGGCTGACTGAAACAAACGAGGCACGCGAAAACGAAGCAGTAATTTAGAGTAATCAAAGAACACAATCCGGTGACATTGGATGACAACATTTTTTTTAGACTTTGACTCATTCAAAACACCGTTCGATCCATCCGCCTCGTCTGAACTTTCCAACTTAGTTGTAACTAAATAAAACGAGAATTCCTCGTAAAATCGTCCAACGATCTCGCGTCGGAGGATGCACAGAGTAAACAGTTGATTCATCTGTTCGGCGAAAGAGAACGAAAGTGAAAGAAAGAGAGAGAGAGAGAGAGAGAGAAGATAAACGCTGAAAGGCAAATGCAGCGCGCGGCTGCAAGAAATTGCGGCTTCCGGTCGCTTAATTTAAACCGCTGAAAAGAATCTCCGCCGGTCGTGCCTGTAATTTGGTTAATTTAATTAACAACGGGTTAATTGCCGGCCCGTTCTCGTTCCCTTCCCCCTCCCCCCTCCTCGGTTCCTCCGTCCTCCGTGTTTCGCCGACGTGTTCTTTTGTCATCCCGGCACGTAGCAATTTGCGCGGGGTGGCCGCGCGGATATAAAGCGTCACGGGGACACGGGGTAAATATCAGGTTCGAGGATTCAGCAGAGCCAGATTCCCCCGGTAACTCGAACAGTCGTAATTGCGCGTATTGCACGCGACGAGGGATTCAGAGAGAGATAGCGCTCGGGCTGTTGAACAAAACTCGCGGGAGAGCAGCGTAAGCGCGAAGCGATTACGAGCTCCTCTAGGGGGGTGCGAGAGGGGGAGGAGGAGGAGGAGTAGGACAAGCGGTTTTCTAGCCGAGCTCTCCTAAATCTGATTAAAGATACCGACGAGAAGGCGAAAACGAGTATTTATTGTTATCTAAGGCTCAACGAAAATGAATCTGTCTCGACTGCGTTTCGTTCGCGGCGACTGCCATTGGCCACCTGAGAGCATTCGCTCTCGTCTTTCTCCTCTAATCGTCGCGAGATACGGAGTCGGTTTCTTCTCACCGTGGAACGCAACCACCCGGTTTTCAGCTCGGTGAAATTTACGAGGGTTGGTTAAGCTTCTTCTTTGATTCTTTCCGATTGCGAGAATTACCCGCGCTAATAAGAGATAACGTTTATTCGAGTCGAGTCTCTGAAATTCAACAAGGAAGAGGGGGGGGAGGAATAAAACGAACGAATGTAAGTTGACGTTATATTCCTTATTGGATGGAATCTGCTCGGTCTCGAAAATTATTTTAGAATTTTACGCGAGAATTCTGGTAGGTAAGATAAATATAAACGCGCGATGTTATTGGAATATCGTCGGGGCAGAAAGACCAGCGGGATTCCAGATCTTCGGTATAGTCACGGTTTTATACAAGTGTGTATTCGCCGCAGATTGGTTTCTGAAATATTGGCACGCGATTAAAAGCCGTCTCGCGTATCTCTATACCGGCGTAGATAAAACGAAGCGATGGGAAACTAAGTCCAATATATCAGTTCTCTGGTCGGGGAGAGAACGTTTCTCCCCGGTATCTTAGCTTCGCTTGGACAAACTTTTGATTGTATTCCAATTCCTCTTCCAGACATTCTTTTTCGAAAATATATCGCACGACTATCGGACAAATAGAACGATCCCTATCTCTTCTCTCTGTACCGAAAGAAATTACACTTTCACGTCCGACGATCGATACCTAATAAGAAGAAATATTTCGTCTGTAGTGTACTTTCGTTGCTCGAGCAATTCTTAACGAGTAGCTGACATTTTCCAAAAATTCTCAATACCGTTCATTTTATACAAAAAAAAAAAAAAAAAAAAATACNGGCACGTTTGCATAAAAATGGTACCTAATAAATAATATATCCCTGTTAACATCCTCGTGAAAATGAACACTCTCGTCCGCCAGATTCTCCAACAAATATCTGACAAATAACATTCACCGAAAAATCCCTATTACGAAGCGTGCGCGACGTACCACGAGCCCCTGCTTCCAGCTGTGGAAACTCAGGAAAACATTTTATCGATTCGCAAAAGTACAAGCCGTTTCTGAATGTCCCATCGGTTCCACATTCGGTGCCACGAAAAACTCGAAGAAAAGTCGCTGAGGCAAGCGTCGGATCGTACGATTTCATCCCTTCGCTTTATATAACGTAAGGAACGCGCGCTCGCCCAGGGCTGGAAATCGTCTTACTTTTTGACACTGAGAAATATAGCTCTTGGATATGTATATATATATATATATATATATATATATATATACACATATCCGGCCGGATGCACGAGGCCGGATCCACTTATCAAACCGTGTCGTGGGGTAGCGCGGCGACCCAGGGGGATGCTCGACCACGCTGCTAGATCCGCGATCACGTCGTCGACGTTCGTGACCGACATTTGCTTAGACGATTAAGAGACGCGGCGCGATGCGATATACGCTGGTCGATGAGGGTGTGTTCCGACAGACAATCGTCGTTGCACGAAGAAGCCCTTCGTTCCCGGCGAGATTATCGTCGAACACAGCGGAAACGGTGCTGATGGGAGGGACTTGACTTTGTCAACTGAAGCGCGAGGAGAGCTTCCTCCTGTTGCTGCCGCCATTGTTACGTAAATACAACGGGACGGTTGAATTGCTTGCTTTATTGAAGTTCGGCTTTAGTCGACGGTTTAATCGGCGACTAAACCGTCTTCGCGATATCGTCATCGCGATGCGAGGTTTCGCTTGTAAGTGCGTATCTCGATCTGGGGAAGACCGGAATTTCTGGCAGGTTTTTGGAACGTACTAATTAATGGTAACTATATATAGATGTTTTTTTAAAGATTTCTTTTAATCTCTCCATTAGAAATAAACTCTACCCAAATTTCAGAATCCTCTGCAACTGCGTTTAAAGGGATGAAAAGAAAAAAAAGAAAGAAAAAGAAGGAAGAAGCTTCCGACAATATCCTCAGTATGGAAATTCCATTTCTCTCGAAGCGAATCTAAATTTTAAAATCCGCCATTCCGTTCCATCAGCCGCCGTTGAAAAAATAAACTTTTCGAATCGTATTTTCTTTCGCAACCACCGTCGGAAAGATAAAAAATAAAAAAAAAAAAAAAAAAAAAAAAAAAAGGGGAAAAAAAAAAAGAAACCCACAAACGNATATAAAAATTCACACTAACTGATATAAAAATTCACACTAATTTTAGATCCTAATCTCACATCTGTTCTATGAAAATTTGCCAAAAGCACCTACGTACTTTTAATTTATATTAATTTATATTGATATAAAAATTCACACTAATTTTAAATCCTAATCTCACATCTGTTCTATGAAAATTTGCCAAAAGCACCTACGTACTTTTAATTTATATTAATTTATATTGATATAAAAATTCACACTAACTGATATAAAAATTCACACTAATTTTAGATCCTAATCTCACATCTGTTCTATGAAAATTTGCCAAAAGCACCTACGTACTTTTAATTTATATTAATTTATATTGATATAAAAATTCACACTAATTTTAAATCCTAATCTCACATCTGTTCTATGAAAATTTGCCAAAAGCACCTACGTACTTTTTAATTTATATTAATTGCAAAACTAGTTCCGAACGAGGTCCAAGCTCCTTCGTCTTAATTCGCGATAAATTATATCACTTCACCGACCTGCGTATACCTTCCATCGACTGTGTACAATATACCGATAATGCAACTATTAGTCCAATCAACATCTCTCCTTACAGCCTCCAGTTACGACTGGCGTTAGTTAGTCCAGTTGTAACCTGGTATCCAGCCTGCCAGAGTGGGAGAGCAATTATACGATTTTTTTCCTCTGCACGGCTGACCTCGATTTCCAGGCTGGCAGCACGCTGGCCCATTCTACTGCCGGCGGGCTGGATTTCGTTAAGTTTTAACGATCGCCAAGTGTAACATCGCATTCTCCATTCGTCCGGTTAACGGTCGTTAAAATGAATCGGGCCGCTCTCTATTCCACGGGGGTGATTTGCGTTTTCCGTTCGCATTGTCAACCGGTCCCTGACGGGGTGACCGCGGAAGCACGCGGAGCCGCGCGTATAATGAAACTGTCTCTTCCGTTTTCGCTCGGCGACATTCCTTTGTCACGTCTCGTCCCGATTCGTCGTCGTCGTCGTGATCATTTCCCGTTTCCCGCCGATTATGAATAGAAAATCGACGCGTGATTGCACGTGGAAAAAGAATCCCCGAGATCGTTACTCGTCGTCCCGAGAAGGTTTTCTGGGTCAGCGGTGAAGTCCTCCTCGCGCCTCCTCCGTGGAATTTCTCCGTAACGAAACTCAAGCAATACCTGCAGCTCGTTTTGGATCGAGATTTAAGTTCGACTGGGAACAAACTCGACCGGGGTAATCTCGTTCTCGTTAGCGGAGTTACCACGTGGAACGCGGTTGACCTGAAACTGCTTCCCTGCCCTTCAGTCCTTTTAGTTTGATGTAAAGGGAACCACGGCTAACTTTCGGATTGCGCTCGGTTTATGCGCCAAGTTATGGACTCGCTTCGTTTCCTCGTTTCGTCCGCCTTCTTTCGATTCTAAATATACAGACCGATGTTCGATAAATCATAAACTCTGAAGGAAGAACAGTTTCACGATTTCGATTTTTCTTTCTTCTTCTTTTTTTTTTTTTTTTTTTATAATTAANTGATCATTACTCTTTGAAATTTCTCGATTATTGTTGCAAGTTTCGACGTTCTTTTGTTGTGGCTTGCTTTTTCAGTAACTTAACTCTCTCGGTTCAGTTGATAAAATCATAGCAGATTCCTTTCAGTTCGGGGAATATCCGAATGTTACAGGTCCGGGCGATTTTTACCACGATTTTTCCGATTTGACGAGGCGTGTCCCTGTTTTTTCTATACGCGAATTCCAAACGTTGCATTTGCATCAATGCATATTTATTCTTGATCCCATCCCTAGTAATTTCCCTCGTTGCATAAATCTTTCTTTTCTCTCTCTCTCTCTCTCTCTCTCTTTCTCTTTTATCGTCCCCGTTCGAACGTAACGATACCCCCCCGAATTTCCATTATGGATATTATCGAAACGTTACAATGCTCTTTCCCTCGGTTTTGTTCTCCCTCGGCGCTGTTTACAATGACGAGCGAACGCGTCTGATAATACGTCAGGGTGTATATCGCGGATTGTTTTCACGCTCGATTCGAACTCGCGTTAAAAAATCAAACGATGGAAATCCCGCGGCGCGTATTACGCAGAGTCGGCCCGATGATTATTCGCCCGATTTAATTATTCCTTTGTTCCCTCCGATTCTTTGCGTACAACTGATGCAAATATACAGGGATGTATAATACATGCAGTGAAAGTCAAAAGTAAATATATAGCGTACCTTGATCAACTATTTTTGAGATTATTCTTTGGCTCGGTTTTGTGGAAAAAAATTTCTAAATATCCGAATTCTTTGATTCCAAATTATTGACTTGTTACTTTGAACCATTATCTTTGTCATGTTTAATGAAGAGCATAGTTAAGTAATAACTGTGACGTGAAATGAAAAAGTTAAAAACTTTGTAGAAAATGATCGTGCACACGTGATTCAAAGCGTGAAGTATGAAGACTTCAGCAATCGTGAGTTTATTTCTTTTAAAGGTGATTTTACATCATGTGCCAGATGACAGAAAAGTGAGGAAAATTATAAAAATTCAAACGCATCTGAAACGCATTAAAAAAACTTTTCTTCAGGACAGAATCCTCATTGAAATTTTATCTTTACAACAATCCCTTAAAACTGGCTGTTTGATTTCTTTTCACCGTTTTATTGAACTCTGAACATTAAAGTTAAATGTTGGAATTTCTTAAGTTTTTATCGTTTAATACACTCAATGTTCAATAAAATGATGAAAAAAAAATCGTACAACAACTTTTAAGGAGTCGCTACAAAGAAAAAGCTTCAATCCTCGAAATGATGGACCTAAAGTTACGAAAACAAACTTTTTAACACACGTTTAAATGTTTGACAAAAAAAAAAAAAAAAAAAAAAAAAAAAAAAAAAAAAAAAAAANTGTCAAAGCAGAAGTGAAATAAGGCCAAGTGAATCGTTATATGATCCTTTTTTACGAAATTACATTATTAATCTTAAATTGTCGATAATTCTTCATTGTCGCTGGTACAATTATATTCCTCACTATACGTGTCTCGTTCTGTATTATATTGCCATATTACTATCTTTTCATATTCTTACACTTCATAAATACTAGCCTCACCCTTTTCTTACACGCACATTCACTTTTGACTATTGCCGCGTGTTACACGTGTTGGAATCGAGGACGAAGGCACGCGTAACATGCGTAACATCAGCGACGTTATTGAGATTTTCATAATGTCAAGGTTCGACGTGGCCAACGGCGCCACCGAAACGATACGTAAAAGGAGAGGATACGTCCCGTCCAGGCGCGGCTCCATGAATAAGAAGAAAAGGAAGACGCGCAGGACGAATGCGAGACGGCGAAGATTTGTGGGCTGGACAACGATATTTATTACGGGGCCGAGTCATCTGTAAACATAAAATAAGCAGCCGGATCGCGTGCAGCATACACTGCAGCAGCCAGAGCGCCAGTTCGGCTCGCTCTCGCTTCAGTTTCCTTTGAGCTGCGTTCAAGCCCAGCACGCGGCGCCGAGGATTTGTCAGAATGAAATATCTAAATCCGCGTGTATATGTATTAAAATATACGGCAGGGACGAAGATGCCAGGCAGCGTTACGCGGCATTAGCCCTTTGACATTGTGGCGCCAGATTTCGCGTCGCGTTTAACTCCTTTATGCGCCTCTCGCACAAAAGCCAACTTCGCCTTTCATTTTCTCCAAATGAGAGCAGAATGACGGGCGGTACTTTCATTTAGCAGCTGGCCTCCTGGTAGTGGCGGGACACGCGCGTACACGCGCGGATTCAGCAACGTAAATGCTCTTGACCCGTGCATTACGCGGAGGTTCGTGCATCTCTGCTTAATTTCAAGTGCCTCCTTCTCTTCGTTGCTCTGTTTTATCCTTGCTTTTGCACAGGGAAAAGATCGATCATTGATTTCTCAACAGAAACTTCTTCCTTTTTTTCTTTTTTTTTTTGTCCAATTATTGATTATTTCTCTCGTAATTCTCGTAGAATGTTGCATTCTGCTTGTTACGACAGCTAATATTCCATTTTTCCAACGTCATCTTTCGTAGATACGCAGCGTTGAAATGAAAATCCTCGAATCAATAAAATTTGCCGAAAGTATGGCTGTAATTGGGAAAAACCAGGTGTCGAAAACCTTCGTTTGAGCAAAGGTATTTAAGGTATTTAATTTAGAAATTTCTCGCCAATGTCGAGAACTCTCGGGAACGTAGGAAGTAAAATTGACAACAACCAATGGTTTTTCGTAAATGCTGTGTGTATCGTCGGAATACATCGTATCTCGCATATTGTTACATTAATGTCTAACATACATAGGATATCTTACTATGTGTACGCATATTCTTGGCCCGATCATAACAAATACGATTTGTGCAGAAGGCGTCGGTGAAATTCTGTTACTCGCGACACGATGGAAATATCTTCGAGCGACATCGACGATTCTCTCTCTGTTATGTATGTACAGGTTTACGAGTTATCGTTGATGAAAACACATTGCAGAGGAACTACGTAGTGTTCGAAGGTATTTACATTAATGTTCCAGGTAATACTCTGCGTAACGTTCCGGTTAATATTTCAGTTAATACTCCAAGAAAATTGATAATACTGCCGCGAAAGGGTCAGTATCGTAAGGACAATTGCAAACAACGTGACAAAATATTTCCATCGTGCATTACGAGCACCGGTTCGTAATACAATTGTTCTTCGTAACTCTTTAGAACAGCACCGTGGCCTATCCACCGTGTGTTTCCACGTAATTTCCACGAACAATTGTACCGCTGCACTTTGTGCGACGGTTACATAAGTATTCCACCGGTGGAATATTACTCTCTCTCTCTCTCTCTCTCTTTCTCTTTCTCTCGTTTCGAATAATAATATTCTCGCGTAAATATATATATATATATATATATATTTATACAGGAAATTAAATTACCGTTATTGTCTCGTTCTTTCAGACGATATCATGGCACGGTGCTCTATACGCTGACGACGAAATACGACGACGATGACCGATACTCGTATTTCTGGAATGCTTAAGACCGTAAACACAGAGACAAGGAACCGACTAATATACGTTTATGAACATGATGCAGCAATACTGTGTAAATACCTGAGTATATTTATATGTCTTTTCTCCTAAATGAAGGAAGCAATCGTGAGACAATGCGCGGTGTATATACATTTAGTGCAACTCATACATCGTACATAGTCGTCTAGATAACAGATAGCACAAACGACGGCCTTAACTGGCAGCAATGAGGTATAATTAACCGCGTTAGAAACTCATTGAACGAACAGTGCAGGGACGGGATCCTCTGCATCTCGCCGGTGCAAGCGAAAAAGGAATAAACGAGCCAGCGAATTATCGACTAAACTTGATATAGTTGCCAATCCTCCCCCGAGAGTGGCACTCTCCTTCCCTCTCCCCCGACTATTTCGTCTACAATCAACTCGTTTCGCAAGTTCAGGTCAATTTTACGGCAAATTGATCACTCAGGCCGAGCCCTCCGCGCATTCAAAAACAGGTGTTCCGTGTAACAGAGGCGCTGTTCAAGAGCTCCCTTTGTTTCCCAGCAGCAGTTTCTTTACTCGCGAAACTTTCGATCCGCGAATCGCACAGTCGCAGCCGATAGTCTTCGCACCGCAGTGGGAGAGAAACTTCTGAAAGCCACGCGCTGCCGCATGTTTTTTTCGGTTTCTTCGACTCTCCTCGTTTCCTCGTTTTTTTTTTTTTTTTTTTCACTTTTGTTCCAATTCAGTTTTCTTTCAGGCGATTCGTCACACTTTCTTCGTCTATCTCGCTGGTCCTCGCCATCCTTTCCTCCCCTTTCTACCTACTCTACTCTTCTCGCGTTTTGCGTTTCAGTTCTCTTCGCGCCGGATATTCATAACGCGCCTTTAAGACGGCGAATCCTGCAATTCCTGCTGCACTTTGCCGATATTCTCCGCCTCGCACACCGTGTCCGGAAGTTTCGTTCCCAACGTTTCCGGGAAGAAGAGAGACAGCAACCCCGCGGCCAGCGCCATGCATCCGAACAGAATCAACGGCAGTTCCGGCATGATTTGTGCCTGCGTGACAGAAAGGCACGTGAAAAACATGAGAAAACGACATTTATATGTTTCTCGTATTAGACGAAGAGATTGTCTTTGGTGCGCGAAAATAATAAAATTTTATATATATATATATATATATATATATATATATATACACACTTATACAAATCTTATATCATAGATTCGCGAGAAATCTATTTTTCCCCTCAGACGGAAGGGATTTATCAGCCAAACGATGGAAATATTAATTTCATCAATTTACAAAAGTTCGAAACAAAGGAAACATCCGCAATGATAAATCAGAATCTTTACTCCCGCATGCACTATCCACGATAAAGAGCAAATTTAAGGTTTGTATCAGTGCCGCTATCTACGGTGCACATTCTTGCGGTGTCGGGCTCACCAAAAGAGGTGTTTGCGGTGACAATATTGACCCCATGCGGCCAGTCATGCTGCAAATTCCAAGGAGGGAGTGTCTCAGGTTCGTGGGGAACAGCTCCGCCGTGTAAATGTAAATCGTCGAGAAGGACATCGTGATGCACCACTTCCCGCCCAAGTACAGCACCAACGGTAAGAAGCTCATCGAACCTGCAATAGGCAGATTACTTAACATCTGCCTTTATAAATTAATCGAGACGTTCTTGAAGCGAAGAACACGAAAGAGAGAAGAGAGAAGACAACGCTGCTGTAAATTGCAGAGGGAGTTCTAGAGAGAAGATCTAGGTTACCTGTCGGTACGAATTGTATAGCCAGACAGAAAGCCCCGCTCAGTAAGAAAGACGAGGAGAGGGTAGCTTTACGACCGACGTAATCGGTCAGGAACCAGGTCAGGAAGTAAGCCGGGATCTCCACGATGGCGACTAATATGAAATTAACGTATTTGTCACCGGCGAAGGCCACCGAGTTCAACGAGAGCCCGTAGTACACGAAAGTGTTGGTCAGCCAGCAGAACGAGCAGGCCAGCAGTCGTGTGATCATCACCGAGCTGTGCAGAATTTGCATCGCCGGTGACTTCTTTTCGGTCGCCAACTGCTCCGTCTGAAAGATGAAAGACGCCATTTGTGTATTAATTACAAAAACAACGAGTCTTGCTGCTCGTGAATAAATGCACAAAAATTTGCAATCTATAACGAGAGCAGCATGTTACATCAAATTATCTTACCTTCTCGGTTTTCACCATGTTCATGTCTTTGAACGCGCCGAGCGCCTCCTCCGAGATTTGCAGCCCGTTAATACGCGCCATTTTCCGATAAATACTCTCCACCTTTTCGTGTTTCCCATTCGCCAATAGCCACCTTGAAAATGGCATGCGTGTGTGTGTGTGTGTGTGTGTTTTTTGTTCTCTTTTTTTTTTTTTTAGTTTTGTTT
>NIPQ01090037.1:38489-63212 GCA_002806875.1 Lepidotrigona ventralis hoosana
AAGATTAAAAGCGGCCTACGTGCGCGACGACGACGATCCCCCTCGTTCGGTATCGGGATCCGCGTTAATTAATTAGAGAGTCGCCGAGGTCCGATCAAGGGCACGGTGACGTGAAAGGTCCACCAGTTAATTAGCCGGATGTCGTGGAACGCAACGACGACGATTTCGTTAACGAGGCCCCCGCAGACAATGCGAATTAAACAGTTGCTGAAGGAAATTACCTGACTGATTCCGGGATCAGAACCGGCAACAATATGGCAAGCAATGCCGGCCCGTACACCATACGAAGTATCGCTCGCCATGATCTAAGCCACATTGCGATCAATCCAAGCAACATCTCACCAACAGCGAACAGACAGCAGATAATTGTACTGGCCAATACTCTGCCTTTTACTCCTGCCATTTCCATCCCTGAAAACAATCACACGCTGGTTATACGGCAGACTTTCAGTTACTCGGCTACCGCTCTAGGCCATCGTTTCAATGGATGCGTTTCCTGGTGAACTGCGTAGCTCTGGTGAATAGATATATATATACGTTGTAACAATACAGATATGCAGTCACCGGCCAAAAGTTTGAATACAATACACTTTTGCTGCATTTGTATATATTTAATTGAATTTTTTTTTTTATACAAAACCTACTGAAATATTGAAATATTGGCAAGGAAGTTGTTATTGATATTAAAAGATCTACCAAATATTTCATAGACTGCCTATAGGGATCCAGTGTCAGAGTAGCCGCATAGTTGAAATACTTCATTCATGAACGAACGACGCGAGCAATATATAGATCCTCGCGAGAATAGCTACATTGTTCAAACGTTTCATTTGTCATAATGACAGTCGGTCAGACGACACTCTTTAATTTCTTGCCGCTTTAACTAGCCATATATCCCCCGTTGGGACGAAACCAATTAAGTAAGCTGTGATTACTACTTTGCGACAACAAGCTCGAGTTTAAAAAAAATCGGTAGAAATTGCCGTATCCTTTTTCCGCGTGAGGAAATGTTTAACGATCACTGAAACGATAATTGATGCAATGTTATTCAATTAGCCGGGCAGAACTCTATCGTATTCATCGATTCTGATACGAGTCATTTATCTGATAAAGCTGCGCGATAGATGGTCAAAATGGCTTTTTCGAAAAATTATCGGCGCCACCACACGCACCCATTGTATAATACACGCGCAACGAATATATATATATATATATATGTGTGTGTACGAGTAAATGAAATATCGGTGAAATTACGATGGTGGGCAATGGCAATAGTGGAAGGCCGGCGATGGCTACCTTCGGTTACGTTTTTCGATATCGAAGGGTTCCTGCGAATCGAGTGGCCGCATGGCGGCACTGTGAAACATAGCCGTTATTTATATCAGCATTATTCACGTCGAACATCTTCCCTTACTTTGCCTCTCGTTATTAACTCACCTAAAATAAATCCAGCGCTGTAGATACCGGCCGCGACAGTCGCGTCAATAAATTCGAACACGAGAAACATCCAATAATTCACGGCGAAGGAATGTATCAGGCCGCTGATTCCGCTCAGGAATGTGGTCAGCGTCAGTATCGTGCGTCTTCCGTATCTGAAAGTGAACGAAACGGAATTTTAGCGGTCGGCCAAGAATTTCGCGACGACACAGCTTTCTTTTCTCTTCTAAGTGCCCTGAAGGCTGTCGACGAACGATGCGCTCGATGTAACACAAGAGATGTTCGATAAGAACAACGAAAGCATTCCTAAAATAACCACCATTGTTGATTCTGACATTTTCCCGGAAGAACATATACAAGAATATATATTAATCATTCCGAAGTTGATGTAACAAAATGTAGCTATGATGTAGGATATATCAATTTTTCGTTTTTCTTCTTCGCTGCTGTTATCGGATTAAATTATGCCAGTACGTAAATCGTCGTTTAAACGATTGTGATAACAGTAGCAATCGGCTTGAACAGCTCACGCAAGTATTATTCTGGCAAAAAGTGGCTTCGTCTTTTTTTTTTTTTAGAATAATACGCGAGTAAAAAGTTCTCTTTACATCAAATCATTTTATGAACATGATAGAGTATTATCAAAAATATTACAAGGGTGGTTTTGGTTACCAACTGCTTGAAAAACATTGTCGAAGTTCGAATCACTGTCATAGATCCTCGAAGTTTCGTGCAAAGTACAGTTTCATTTAAGTAGAATCTCCCCTCTGGACGATCTCAAGTATTCCCCGACTTCGAATTAGAATTTACGAACCAGCAACTCGCGAAAGTCGTCGTTCTGAATACCAGAGTTTCGATTCCCCAGGGATGATGACTGTAGCACGTGTCATAAAGCGTTCTGAAAAGCTCGACTATCCACTGGTTTGGACTGCAAGAAACGAACTTAGATCACAGAAACTTCATAGATCTCGGTACAGATTCAACCACCTTAATTATTTCGATAGATGAAGTAACGACCTGTTGATTTCCATCGAATCTCGACTAAAGTGTTACGTCTACCCTAAAAGCTTCTACTCCATCCTCTTCTCCGATCGAACGTCGTTCGGATATCCGATTCGAATCGGAGCCTCCATTTCCTGAATCTGATTCGAACAGAAATCTAATTATTAACAGACTGTGGAAATTTGAAAACGCCGATGTTCGCGTGGAAATTCATTCAGAAATATTTGAAACATTTGAAAATGGAACACTTGTTAAACGTTTACTGTCGAGTTTTACAAACGTCTTACTAACTAACTCTCTTATCACTTCTTTCAATCATTTTCCTTGATTGAAAAAAAAAGAAGATCTACAAGAGAATCTTTTTAGTTTCAAAGATTTTGAAATATAAAAAATTCCAAATTATTTATCTTACTTGTCCGATATGTATCCGGCGAAGATCAGTCCAACAAATTGGCCGACGTTATTTATCGTGCCCACAAGGGTGAGTTTCCATCGATTGGTGTCGCAAGTAAGGTCCCACTGTACCGAGAAAACGACAGAACAAACGTGAGTCGTCTAATCACTGATCGATCTGTCGAAAGGCATCTCGTCGGTTTTACCTCGCTCAGCACCGTGTTCTCCGATGGCTCGTAGATCCACGATTCGCATTTCTGAGTGGCGTTACTGAAAGTCTGATTTGTGCACAGCCCCGTGTGATTCCGGACGACGTAACGAATGCACTTGGACATCTCCGACACGCGCGGCACGGAGTCCGTCATCCAGGTCACGTCGAACTTTGTGTTCAATGGATTCTCACATTCTGGCACCGCACACCTATTTTTTTTTTTTTTTTTTTAATAATAATTCACTCGTTAAAATAGGAAATTTAAAGAATTCTTTAGAGCTTGGCGAATCTCTTTCGTTTCTAATAATCCTAATGCCTCCTCTCAACAATTTTCTATTTTCTAATAGAAATATTGCAAAATCTCAATTCGTTCACATTCAGATTAGATAGAATATTTTAATTACCTACGCGAAGAGTATAAAATGCAATGGAATATCAACGAACGTCAATATTGATCTTCTGAAAGGGTAGCCGTAGCTTCAGTAACGAATGATCTCGTACAAACGCGACGTGTTAACGTTCGTTGATCTATCTCGGCGATCCGTGCCAACGATATTACATTCCAAGAGGTACTGAGAATAATATAGGAGATGAATTTGATATTATTCAAGGCAGTTGGATTCGCCGACAGCGCGGGTGAGTTACCTTGATAAAATACACTTAATCGCGCGAAAGCTACCCTATGGCGATCGCTATGCACGCGTCTAACATTCGTCTGCAGCGATGGGGGGTTAACAAGCCGGCTAATAAAGTAATCGATTATCCGTCGCGTCGATCACATAATTCGATGTTCGATCACTCCGGCGTAGTCGCGGAGCATTAGGTGCTCGTCGTTGAGTGCACTTGACCGACGCGACATTATTGAAGCCTGCTCCGCCGGAGTTTATTCGTCCGAGCACGAGCTCATAAACGGTTCGCACTGATTCGCTCTCTACGCGAATTAACGCGAATCAGTATGCGAGCAACAAAGCAGCCGTGGATACGCGCGATAAATTGCACACGGAGAGAGAGAGAGAGAGAGAGAGAGAAAGAGAAAGAGGAAAAAAAAAAAAGATCTGAAGGAAATAAAATTGCCGGTTGCATCAGTGGTAATACGTACCTGTATTTAACTTCGCCGGCTGTGAACACGTAGGCAAGCGTAAATCCTGCTGACAAGAACAGAGGTAGGCTGATTATCGCGAACATAATCATTTGATAGTATCCGAAACGATCCACTTCCTGCTTCCTGCCCGATCCTCTCTTTTCACCTGCGAAGAACATGGTTTTCCAAACGATCAACGATATCATTCGATTCAGCCGGATCTGGAAATTCTATCGTTCCAAGAAGGAAGAAAGAACAGAGAAAGGACAGACTGGGATCGATCGCTAGATTTTTGATCGTTAGAGCCAGCGGATTTCTTTGCTTTCAAAAACGAAGATTACGGAGGGAAGAAAAGAGAACGAAGAAATGCTGATTTCACGTTCCCTCCACGCTAATACCATCCATTCACTTTTATATCATTTTTCGTTTCACGATCATTGGCCAAGTACCAATCGCGTCATTGATTTCCTCTATCTCTCTCTTTCTCTTTCTCTTTCCTTCTCTTGCCTCTTTGTCGCACAAGCGAACATTGTTGTGTGTTTCATTTGACGCAAACTTCGACCGGAACGTCACTCTAATTGATTTAGCCGGCGTTGTTAATGAATGATCGCATCGCTAAACAACACAAAGGCAGTTCGTGATTTCCTTTCGCGAAGCAAGAAGGGAGGTAAACGGGCATCTGCTCGAGGAAAAGATAACATTGAAGAACAAGCACAATCTTCGAGCACGTTCTTTGCATGCCTCGTTGCAGTTGCAGCAATAAGCAACGCACAACAGTAAACGATTAACTCGAATTACGACTTATCAAGACAAACGAACGCGAAACGTCAAGCAAATCGTGCCGGCAGTTCGCAAACGTGTGGTTAATTAACACCGCTAATAGTAAATTTTTTTTAACGAGGTGAACTTTCTTAACGAGTGCTGAACTCTTAAGAGATACGTTCGTGAGGTCGATCTGATTAAGAGGAAATGAAAATGATAGGATAGAACGCTACCACAGATTTAAATTTTTCTTTAATGAACTGGAGAAGAAAATGGTACAGGTACACCGTTCCAAATGTATTAAGCGATATTATATGGAAAAGGATTATCATTGCAAGAGTAAAATATTAAATATTAAAAGTATTCAATCCTATGACACATCTGAAAATGTTCTATTTACGTAGGAGATCCCTTCAGAAATTTCAAAAGATTTTACGAGTATGTACAGCAACCTGTTTCAATGTTTGTAAGCGTTTTTTCTATCGTCGTTTCTAACGTCTCACGTGCGACTAACATATATACGTCGCATACCAAATATTTGTTTCCTACAAGGATACTATTTGTTCATCAACTGCGAAGATGACACCAATATCTGTTATATCTTTAACTCCTATTGACATTTTGTCGCTTGTACCATCTTCCTTCCGAGTCCCTCAACGTCTTTTCAATTATCAATTCTTACTATCTACGTCGCGCATTACACGATAAATAACTTCTACACGCCGGCAAAAATTTTTGCTCTTTGCAAAATGTGAAGCTTTCCATCCACGAAAAGTTTCAAATTTTTCACGCAATTGTAGGCTTCCAATTCCGATCAAAGATTCAAGTAAACCGGCGAAAATAGTTTGGAAAGGCAAGTAATTACCTGTGCCATCTTTGGTCGTCGGCGAGTCGTCGTTCTGCGAGCAGAAGAGCTTCATGCTGTCCTCCTCGTCGCCTCTCAGGCTGCGAACACACAGAGATTCGAGAATTATGCTTGATCGGCGGGCGGTGTCTCTTCATTGACCCTACGTCGAGGATCAAGTCGCCGTTCGATCGGTCGACTGGTCGTAGAAATACGCGGGGACGACGCAATTGAAATACGCGGAGACATTACATAAAAGCAAGAGGAGATCGGGCTGCCGAAGAGCTTTTACCACGAGATCGGAAAGGAGAGAGAATGTGCAAAGCAGGGGGAGGGGAACACGAAGGAACCAGTCACGACTTTCACGCCTGTCCATCGACGATGGTGCCCAGTGGTAACGCGGTAGCGAGACGAAACAACAGACACCGGTAATGCCACGAACGAAAAAGCGAAATCGTCAATGTGAGACCAACCGTTGGCAGGAAAAGTTGGCTGGAAGCTGTTGGATAGATTCGTAATCGTCGGCACAAGGTCCGGCCGATAAACTCCCGATAAAAAAGGGGAACGAGCTGACCGCGTGTTCGCGCGAACTCGATGCGCGATCGCGACCAACTGCTCGCGGCGGATCTCGATTTTCTACTGGCGTGAGTGGCGTGAAACGAAGCGGAGTGGACACTGAAGAGAGACGGAGGGAAAAACCAGTGCAAACGGAGGCGTTCACATCGTCCATACATACTACACTGTATGAAAATGAACGCTTCATCGAATCATTCCTCTCGAGCCGATTTCTGCTGACCGATTTCCAAACGGAAATGACACGCTCCCGATCGTTTCCCTCGAAACGATCGCAATCTTTTCAAGAATTCCGACGTACAAATATCAATGTGCAAAAATGTGTGGAAAGAATCGATCGGCACGATCTTCGCTGAACGATGACGGTATATCAGAGGTCAGAGGTATATCATTGACTTTCTAATGGGAAAGAGCGCGCCTGAAAGTGTTGCACGTTCCGATACACGGGACATATTTGTATGCAGTTCGCGGCCAACTGTCTCCTTGACGATTCTTTTATAACCAAGTGCACGACACCGATTTAACGTTTCAAGGAGGAAACGATCCGTCGCTGCTCTTCAATCTGCGCCGGAGGTTAAATATGGACGTTGAAGCTGGCTACGTTGGTGGAAAATGAGCAAGTTCTGACGTTGTCGTCGTAAATCACCGGGTTTATTGCCATTTATCGCCGACATGTAACTCCCATAATTCCTCTTTGATTTTTTTTTTTTTTTTTTTTTTGTGTTNTTTTTTTTTGTTCTGTTCCGAACAGGCGTGAAAGGATAAATAAATTGATTGCCACGTGGCATCACGCAGCGGAAACTCGAATCCGGATCCTTCGCAATTGTTAATCGCTGCAAGATCTCTCGTTTCTTAAATTATGTTATAGCCATCTTCATTAAAATGTCCTTCTGAAGTTTTACCATTCTTCTTGCGCTGTCTCTCTCTCCCTCTTTCTTTTTTTTTTCATTTAATTCGAAATATTTAATCCATTATCTCGTGATAACTGTTTATGTAACAAAATCTCCCTCGGACGATGAAACACAGGACAAATCTTGAGAAATAACGCGTACATTAACCAAGAAAGAAAACGGCCATGCTTCTTCGTGACGTTTCTCCGTGTTTTCCAGCTTTACGCTCCGTGTAGAAAATCGCGTCGCGATAATCCGCAATGATACCGAACGTTACGCGACGTCATTGCACGCGTGTGGGTGTCGAACTAGCTAAACACGAAACCAAGGAAAGAACGGAACGACATTCGTTGAAACGACCCAAAGATTGGATCCAGGTTGTTCGTCCTTCGCGCGTAATTTCGCGATGGTTACCGCTCGTCACTTAACATATGTTTAACGATCTAAACGATCCGTCATAGAGAATCCTAATTCTTCAATGTACGCGTTTCGTATCGCGTTACCACCACGAGCTGCTGCTCGTATCTTTTCCACGTTTCCTCTAATTTTTCTTTCTTCGCCCTGCGCCCCGGCTAATTTCAACGAATGGTCCGATTAGGTCGTTAGGTCTCGAAAAATGAAATTCTTGAAGCGTGAATGTTTCTTCAGTTAATTACTGATGATTTTGACGACACACGTTACCGATACGCTGTTTTCGATTTCACGTAATATGTCCAACACTTTTAATCACGTGTAAAAGTACGCGAGATATAGTATAGTTAAATTCTTCTTAATACTCCGCAACAAACTCCTGCAATTGAAGTTCCTGATAAAAAAAAAACCTGCCCGGATAGCTCACGATCCACAGAGGGATGCCAAAGTCGACTAAATTAAAGTTTAATTATACTGGTCAATTACAACATCGCGACTCGACCAATCGAAACGAGGCGGAACTAAACAAACGGAACGAGATGAACAAACGTAATCGAGTGTATCCTCTACCTTGAAACGCAGTCCAGTTGTAACGATCAATTGTAACCATCAGCTTAAACGCTTCCATCTGATCCCTATTCTTCTTAATTTGATGAACGTGCAATTGGGCCTGCATCTTTGACGAATACGGATGCACTACCATCCGCGAGCGAAAAAAATAATTGCTACACTAAATCAAGAGCTATCTCGATCGAGAAACAAACGATCACAATTCCCGTGTACTCTTGCAATTACGATCGCGTATCTTTGATCATTGCATTTGTTTCGACGATTCGCTTCTCGGGATCAACAGTAAACGAAGGAAATATGAGAGGAGATTTAATGAGAACAAGTTCAAGATCGAACCTATTTGTATTTTGACATATTGATGTCGTATCAGATCTGATAACTGAAGCATCCCTTAACACGTTCCGTGCGAAGCGATTTTTGCCTTTTGTTGTCGTTCAGGCCATTTGATATTTTGACTAAGATTGATATATTATCACACAATCTTTCATTACATCATCAATCGATAAGTAGTTCTCTTGTTCAGAGTAGCTATTACATCGTGTATAATATTACCACTTGTGGTAATATTATTAGAAATATGGTGGTACACATGGCACGGAACGTGTTAACTTATCGAGCAGAGCACTTGATTAAGCGCCTAATTATTTTAATTCTAAAGAATCAACGTCTGTCTAATGAACTTCAGAACTATTACTCGTTAAGGATAATTTCATATAAGTACAGCTACTATTTATTTTCAAGGAAAGTGAAATGACGTGAAAGTAGTGGAAAAAACGATTGAAATATAGAGGAACAACTACGTCCAAGAGATTAGTGATCCAAATGTAGGGGTGACTCTCCCCTTTTTTTAATGTTCAACGGATTGAAACAAACTGCACTTACACGATTGTAATCTTATCGTAAGAACGTGTTGTCGGTGGAAACGAAATATCACGTGCGAAACAGATGTCCAGCCACTTTTCGTTTCCTTTCGCGGCTACGCCTATGCTACCTTCTTGCGTGTGACTCGTTAATTTCGCGGCACAGCGAACGCGGTTAAATGGAAAATGAAATCACGGATCGACACACGTGTGGCCGAGAACACTATCATCGTCCGGTGGCCACACAACCGTCTCGTTGCTGCAGCAACTGTCTTTGAAGGTGAAACGTATGCCCACAAGTCAGCTCGATCCCCGATGACCACCCGTGAGGACAGTGGGAGAAGTGAAACAGACGGAGAGGGGAAGGATCGGTCCTTCTTAAGTTCTGGCCTTTCCGATCGGCATGCCATTCGCTCTCCCGGGTCGTCCACCGTGCAGATTTCATGCAAATTATACCCGTCGCAAAGTAATCTGACGTTCGAAGCGTCTGTCGAATAAAAGATGCTTGAAAAGAAATAACGAAAGATTATCTTGCCCGACGAATAAATACGGAATAGTTAAAATGAACGAAACGAGGGTTTAAAAAAGGACGATCAAACACAGGATATACGATCGTGCAACAATCGATTTCTTTAGAGTTGTTTGATAAAAAAAGAAAAAAAAAAGATGGAAAACCCATCAGTTGTAATCTGCATACTTCGCAATTAAGGTGCGGCGGACAGCGTTTCAACAGCAGAAATTGTATTGCCATCGGGACGATTACGTAAAATATCGGGATATGTACTTCACGCTTTAGTAGGTATCGGTTAATTACTAAAATTCCACGGTTCAAACATCTAATGACTGATCGTATCTGTCGATTACACAATCCTTGTTGAGGATTATGTGCACATTATGTCGCTTTTCAACGTTGACGATCATACTGATAAGTAAGCTTCGAATCGTTTTCAACTACTGAAAAATTATAGAGAAACGTGCTTTATTTGCTAAGATAATTGCTCTCTTAAATATTCAAATTTTTGTGTCAATTCATATGTCCTTGGTATCATAATAATTTCACAATCGCACACTCTGTTTTTTTTTTTTTTTTTTTTTTTTTAAATTTAATTAAACGAACATACTTTAATTGAATAAAAGAATATCTTAAAACTAAAAGTAAAAGAAAAAAAAAAAACAGAGTTAATTGTCACTCTGCTAATAAAATACATTAACGAAAATGTCTGAAATTGCAAAACAAAATTCTTTAGCGTTCTTATTCTTCTCAAAAGATATTTCAACGTGAAAATAAAACAAGGAAACAAGCGTGATTACTTCATCTCTCGAAATTTGTTAACAGAATTGTGCCAAAAAAAAATCAAAAAAACGCAGTAACGTTAATTATCGAACCGCTACACAACGTACATGCATACAGTGGCTCCAAAAAGTATCTGTGAAACGCTCAATGAAAAAGTTATTGTTATTTTAAGCTGCTATAAGTTTGTAAAAAAAAAAATCGAAGAGAAATCTCAGAAAAGCTGAATTCGCATTGAAGCGAACTACCTTCACGACATTGAATTTCGTTTCCTCCAAAAATTATATTTCTACTCGCATGATAAGATTTTGAAAGGGAATAAAAATAAAGATCCTACTTCTCTTGGAAATTTCGCAAAATTAAACTGGGCTTTAATAGGCGATGAAAACTATTTTTCATGACTAAATCTATCATAATCTTAAAGATTGAATTTATCTTCCCTCTACAACGATCCCTACACGAATTTCTTTTCACAAAATTGTAAGACTTCAAAGTGTCGACAACTTTTCGAATTAAATGTTCGTGTCGAATTAAATGCTCGAAAACGCCGCTCTCAAAAATATCTCTAGGAGCCTAGGGATAGTATAAAAATATCTCTAGGAGCGTAGGATAGAGAAATCCTCGGGTTAAACGTTCCTTGCGCGCCATTAAATTATTTACCGTTGGCGGCGCCGCGTTGAAAATTGGCGGGTTTTGCTCGGTCGAATGATGCTCGATCCACGTGGGCAGAAGCAAGCCGAAGCGCACGATTTTCCGTGGTTGACACGCCGACAGATAACGCGACAGATAAGAAGCACGCGCGCTCACATCCGCTTGCTCGTGTTCGCGTATTTTTGTCTTATTCAGTCGATCGGGAACAACCGGAGAAAAATCAAATAACAAACTGGTTTACGCCGGCTTAGACCGGATGCGACAGCTTAGTTAACAACTAACGTGCGACGGTTTATTGTTACATCGACCATGGCCTATAGAAAAAATCGGTTTTTCTCCAGCGCCGTTCGATCGTCCAGCAAAATTGAAAGCCGATATCGTCGCCGCTCCGTTTTCGTTGATCTCTCGCGATCTGCCTGGCACGGTTCCATGACATTTTATCCACCGTGTTCGTGCTCCGATCGGATGGAAAACACGAAAGACAGAAATGATAATGGATGAAACGTAGAATCGGCTTTTGCAATTGTTAAATTCGCTCGCTTAACTTCTGTAGAATCAAAACTCAATTGCGTATTTCGAGATCTTTTCAGAAACTAGCGTTGATTGCTTCGATTCCCAGGGAAACGGAGCTCGTAGAACAACGTGAAAGGAATTAAGCTTGTTCGATGCGACGATTCGAGAATTGAAAGGAACAGAAGTGATAATTTTGGCTTTCAGAAGAATGGCTTGGATGATATGATGAATCTGAAGATCATCGAACAACTGTAGAACAATGAACGCCGGTTATGAAATGCACAGTAAATTTCAGAAGAATTTAGCAAGTTTTCCTCAACCGATTTTGTGCTCACGCCTCTCTCGATATGTAATGCTACTGCTTTCAGTTGGATAGCTGTAACCTACATGTTCCGATTGCATCGTCGATATCGACACACTATTGCATTCGAAACTGATCCATGGATCCATGGATCTCGTAACTGAAGGACGAATCCAATACGAAAAATGGCAGAAACTATTAAATGTCTCAAAATGCGAATGCGAAATTACAAATAATAACTTCCTTACTCATGACGACGTAAATTATTCCTAACGATTTCTAATAATAGCCAAGAAACGAGACAGAGATAAATTTGTAAGAATGTCTTTTTTTTTTTCTTTAATACTGATTCTAACAAATTCGAAACTATGTTACATAAATGTCTTAATCTAAAAAAATATATAAAAATGTATAAAAATAGGAAAGTGATAGCTACTAATTATCAATAGGAACATGATTTATTAGGTTCAATCGAAACGATTTTTTGTATCTCATTAGTATCTCAAAGATACACTTTGTATCTCAAAGATTCGTCAGAGCATCGATAAAATGTTACTTTCGTAATCGAAGCAATATCTTCAGAAATTTGCTTCATTAATCATTCCCCCTATCTAACTAGTTCCAACGAAATATTTTCAATCGGTGACTTTTCTTGCAACGATGATAGAAAAACAAGTAACAAGAATTTATAATAGAAAGGGAAGCACAATAAGTAGAATCGTAATTGTTCGCTGTATAAATGTTTGCCAACTACTCCGGTTTGTCGAATTAAATAACGTTCAATGGCCTAGTTAAAAAAAATAATTAACGGGGATGGAAGAAAAGTTGCGATCGACAAATCGTTTGCACGATGATAAAACGCATTTGTTTAAGATTTTACGTGATCTCGTTGATCCAGCAATCTTCTCTGATGATCGTCTCCAAGGCAAACAAATATATCTCTGTTTAAAATTTCCATGGAAGGTAATTTCTGCTTTCTTCCTAATTAGTTTCACAAAAATCTTCTTTGACCCTAAAGTCGAATAAAGAAGAATCACGTTTCCAAAGATTGGCATTAAATTAATTATAAAACGAATATTCAACGAAAACAAAGTGTTACTTCGTCAACAATGTTTTTTTCCTCGATCGTGGAATGGATTATCTTGAGCTGCATTCATCATTAAGTATCTGCGATTGACACAAAAATCTTATCAATCTGCTATCTGCACAATGAGACAAACGCGTGATTGTTTGTCTTCTGAAAAAAAAAATTATTTGCTCGTGCAAGTTATTGCCTCTGCTAAATCCTCGAGATTCTACATTGAGTCATCTTGTCCGATAGCGAAATATGTAAGAATTCTCGAACAAGTTGGGAAATGAAGACCATGGATCGGACGCGTGCGATTGGCACGATCATCACGAGAATCTAAGCACTCCCGTAAATAGGAGTTAAATCCCGCAAACATTTCGAAGGTCGGTTTCGACGTGACACTAATGATTCCCCGCGCAAATTAGTCAGCGAAGCATAATGGCAAGGTAAACGTGCGTCGCGCCAGCCCCGTAGTAATTTCCATTCAATTTCAGCGCGTTTGACCGGATAGTTGACGAACCCTGCTCTACACGCACGACCTTCGTCACAGCTGTTCGACATGATCAAACGATGAAAAAGAAAAGGAAGAAAGAAAAATACTCAAGTTGGCGGACAGATAAATAAAACTGGCGAATAAAATAATTTAACAGATTAGTTGTTAGCACGAAGGCTCGTTTTGCAGGACTGATGTACGATTATTTTTTTTACCTTTTGCATTTTGTCGTCCCAGACATATCAGATCACATTGAAAATTTTATAAAAAAATGTGTCGGTTTAGTTCGCAAGAGACTCGTATAAGAATTAACATCTCGACACACTTTCCTATTTATCCTCGCGCCAATTATGCGCGACAAAGACGCGCTGTAATTATTATACTACTCGAGCGTGACAAGTACGTCACGCGTAGCGAATCATTTTTTCAAACATCGCTGCTGATCGTGATGCTGTTTTTGAGGAAAATCGTCAATCACTTTGGATTTTTTTGCGCGGCGCATCGCAAAAAAAGGGAATAAAAACGATTGGTTCGGTCATAACTCGTATGCGAAGTTTAATAAATATGTACATTCTGATGAGTATAAGTGAAATGTAGAAGCATAGTATTACTTTTAGATGATTCATGATTGAAAAACGCTTGATTACTTTGATGAAGCAATAAAAAAAAAAAAACAAAAAAAAAAAATACGATCACAAACGAAAGCGAAGAAAAATCGTGTATAAAAAGTTGAGCGTACTTGAATTGCTTCGCTCACGATCGTTTGTAAAAACAAGCATCGCGCGGTCGAGCGTTGGCCTCTCGTGCTCGTTACGCGTGAGGCAACACGCGCGGCCAACGAACGACCAAAAGAAAAGGGTAAAAAAGTTCGTAAGCAAACGTGTAACACGCATCGGATCTACTTACATTCTAGACCCCATCCTGGACCCCATGACGTAGAAACTCGTCTAATAGGTGGCTCGAGCCACGAGATATGGACGGCTGCCGTTAAAGCGGAAAAATGTTTTTCCCCTTTGCAAGCGTGCGGCGAGGAGCCCGTCGAAACGCCTCTCTCGGAGGGCACTCTCCTTTGTCCTATATTCTCAGAGCTCGCGAAGCTTCAGACACTCGAAAGTTTGTTGGTGCTTAGTCATAGAGTGGCGGTAGAAGTTTGTGCCCAGAACTAAGTAGGAGGTGGACTGGATGCAGAGTGGCCGGCCGAATGTGACGAAAAGTTGGGGGAGAGACGCGAGGTCTCGGTGGCCAGCAACCGGGACATTTTTCCACCTCCGTCTCGCTCTCTTATCTGGATTATTGTAAAAGTTCGGTCAACAGCTTTCTGTTTATCTACGGATAGGAGAGACGTTCTGTAAAAATGATGATTGGACTTCCACGCCACGTATCTCTGCGATTCCGATTTATGAGGATATTCGCTTGTTTTCGTTGCGTCCTTCTACAAACGCCACTTCTTCCCGCTGATACGTCGAAGAAAGCAAAAGCAACACTTCTTTATTTGTTCCGGTCGTGACTGTGTACGTACTGCATAGTCTGCCGCTGAAGAATCCACCAGAGATAACTAAACGACACCGGTTTAATAGGCTGATAAACGATCGATACTCTACCGATCGCGTTCCAATAAGCGCGAAGCGTGATCACGCTTGAGCGATACTGATTGCTGACTAAGATTCCCTCGCGATTCCCCGATAGATCGTCACGGAGAAAGCTTTTTAGAGAGATACGAGACTGTGCGTGCTCCATTTCAAACAGAGTTCGATATGTAATTTCACTGTACGATAACCGTGATTCCTCCCTGGCTCGTAAGAAATATCGAGCTTTATTAAGCGATTTCGATTTCAGGCAGTAGGAGGGAGGATACTTGATTGAAATCGCGCAAATAGAAAATAGAATGACATCACGCGGTCGCGAAGTTTGACAAAGTTATCGATTCGATTTCATTTGAATTCACCTGGCTAAAATATCTGTTTATCTGCAAATATTGAATAAGATTACTCGCCATCACACTCTCCTTAAATGATTTTTTTATTAACATTTAACGTAAGTTTGTGAACAAATTACCTCAAGAGTACTTGAAATTAATTTATCAAAATACGGTATCATAACTTGATAGCGAGTTTCTAAATCTGTCAAGCATATATATTTCAATACTTACAGACATTACTTACATGTAGTTATCCTCATCAGAGAAACGTTCTTAATTGCATGCTTTATTTCAAAGTAAACCGCTCTTTTTATCTTTTGTTAGTTCGTCGATGTATCGTTGTGTGGCGCACGCATTCATCTGCATCTTGAAATTCGTTGTTTCTGATCTATCAAAAGATACTTGTCACTGTGATTTATGGTATGAATTATGTTCATTGTGTTGAATGTCAACGGAATTAGTTAATTTTTGATAACATATAATTACCAGCCCGGTGAACTCGTTCGTTTTTCAATGAAAGTGCTGTGCATATAATATCCTAATAATTCTACGTTAAATATCTCGTCCACCATGCCTTGACGAAAGGAATTTCGCTTGCAAATCCACTGCATTTATTTAATAAACAAGCTAGTATCCTTCATTTGACAGGACTTGTCTAAACAAAAGTATCAGGAAGCGTTTAACAATGTCAGCCACCGAGACTACGGTCATTTTTGCAAAACTGGAAGCACTGAAAGACATCAAGTATATATACATACATACATACATACATACACACACGCATACACGCATATATGTATATATTACACAAAACCACAATGCATATGTATTTTATATTTTTTTATTTTATATTTTCAATAATCAAAAAAAAATCTTATGCGACATCGTTATAGTAAATCAGTGTTTGTAAATGAAATGCTGATATATTTTGTGTATATTTTGTTAGATCAAAAACACTTCAACTGGAGAAAATGAAGCAAAGAATCCTGCAAGAGGTAGAACAAACTGAACAGGAAGAAAAATGTTTACTGGAGTACAAACAGGAAATGGATCTTCTTATGCAAGAAAAAATGGCACATGTCGAAGAATTAAGACAAATACATGCAGATATAAACGCGGTATAATTAAACATAAACCTAATATCTTTGTTCTAGATTATAGGTGTAACTGTTTATGTAACTGTGATAGATGGAGACTGTCATTAAACAAGCAGAAGAAGCCAGAAACAAAGCGAGAGAGACTGCAAAATTAATCCATAATAATGATTATCAACCTCTAAAACACGATATTGATCGCATGCGTAGGGAATTTTTAGGATTGGAAAGATTACCAGAATTATATGAAACGGAATCTGATCTCATTTCACCCGAGTAAGTTGAAATATGACTGTCTCGAATTGGATTATTATTAATAAAGATTTTTTGTTTATAGCTACTTTGATCGTCCAATGCAAAAAGCAGAATGGAGAGTTGAAGTAAGGGGAGAAGATTTATTACCCCCACTTACTCTACACCATCCTGGTCATCCAGGTGGTTCCACACCTTTCCTTGCTCCTCAACCTCTTCAAGGTCCAAGTAAGCCAGAACCAAGACCATTGCCACCAGCCCCTGGTCCACCTGCTCCAACATTCAGGTACCACTGGTATATCGCAATTTTATATTATATTTCTATACAATATATAAGTCATATTAGTCTCAATAAATCTGTTAAATTATCATACTTAATTTTATGAATATGCTACTGATGACAATATTAACAAAAAAAAAAACATTAATATTTTGTATACAGTAATATATTAGTTTTCATATTTTATATTTTTGCTTTTAGGCAACAACCACCCCCTATGAAATCATGTTTATCGTGTCATCAACAAATTCATAGAAATGCACCAATTTGTCCCCTTTGTAAAGCTAAATCTCGATCGCGTAATCCCAAGAAGCCAAAGAAAAAAGACTAATTGTAGTCATAAGTATTATTTATATGAAACACCAAGCATTTCTGCCACATAATTTTAAGGGTACGTGTTGTTTAAATAACTTAAAGTAGTTCGAATACTGTAAAAACATGCATTCGTGCAAAGTATATAAAAGTGTTTGCAAAATGTATGTATTTATAGTAATGTTTTTAACTTTTCTTACAATTTTATCCTCGATTTTTATATACTTGTATCAACAGTTATAAGACAATTTAAATGTCACAATGGTTGATAATTAAATAATTTTTACTTTCAATGAGATGTACAAATAGATCTAAATAATTCTTATGATTTTAAATAAGTTTTTATATTAATTTTTATAAAATGAATTCAAATTAATTTTTTTAAATACAAACAAATATAAAATATTACTTTCTTTAGGCGCACATTCTTTATTGCACACATTGTTTAATAATATAACTTAACATTTTAGTAAAACGTATTTCACTAACTAAAATTATCCTACAAAAAATTATGATTCTTCTTTAATCCAACTGTTTTCAATATTTACGATACTCATTATTCGTTTATTCGAATATGTAAAACATCATTCAGTTCGTATTTGTGATAAGTACTTACAAATTCAGATTATTCTGTGAAAGACATTTACAATTATCAAATTTAACTACACCCTTATTTTGATATAAATTGAACTAAATATCAGTCTTTTTTTCTATTATGACAATATTGTACTATATATCATTTTCATTTTGTAATCTTACTTTCTCTACAAGATTCAAGTATTAAAAAAATTCATGACTTACATTCTTTTGAAAATTATATTCTTACAATTCTAATTATATTCTTGCATTGTTTTATATATATTTATTTATAATCTACATTTATATATGTAAAATATGTATTAAAAATCTGTAAATATCCATAAAAAATATATCTGCATTTCATAATATCAAGTTTGCATTTATACCGAATTTTTAATGGCAGTTGCATGTAATCTATATACTTTTCGTAAAAAATAAAATCGAGTTTTGAGTATAATATTTGTTACACTTTGTCATATCTCTCACATTTATTGTTTTCTTGTGCATCATTTGATCCTTGAGCATCGTTAGGTTTAAGATGAACTAATGGAATTTCCGCATCTTTTGATAGAATTGCTTTTGGCGGAACTAGTCGTTCGTTGACGATTTGTAACCATATCATACATACTATTAATGTTAAACCAGTAATACCAAACGTATGATATGTTCCAAAACGATTATAAACTACACTAACAAATATTGGACCTAACACACGAGAAGCACATCCAGCACCTGTCATAAAACCCATCCAAACTCCTTGTGGACGAGGTCCTAATACTTTACTAAAGATAGTTTGTATTAAAGTAACACCTAACGGATATCCTATAGTGGTAAATCCATATCCAATGAAAAACTGTGTAACGGTAAGTTGTGGTGTATAAGTACACCATTCTTGATTACGTGGGCATCCTACAATGTCTGTGCCATTCGCATCTTTTGTAATGTTGTTAAATGCTGTAAAATAAAATAATTTTGATATCTCTAAATTTAAATAGTAATAGCAATCTAAATAGCATATTATATTTATTTCTATATTTACGTCCATAATCAGCAATTTTCGGTGGATCTGGTCCCCAAGGAATATATAAAATCCTCCCTATTACCATAAATAAAAATCCACCCCATAACACTACCTTACGTTCGTTAAATCTAAAAGTATTTAAGACGTAAATAATAATGAATCACTTTTTTGTAATGTATTTCTATAAAAAGTTTGCACCTTTTACATAAGGGTTCAATCATAACAAATGTAATGCATGACATAATTGCTCCAATGCTCATCAATAAACCCATATAATACAAAGCTTCCGTTTTCGACCATGCAAATTGATCCATAGTTAGAGAAGTACCAAGTCTATAAATGAAAGGTGATGTAAAATATGACAAAAATGATTTTACATTTTGAAATTATACTAACGTTTCAAGAAGAACAAAATTAAATACTAAAACAAAAAAGGCACATATTAATGTTAAAGCCGCGATATTGTCTGGTTTTATAGCCTTCAGTGTTTCCTCCTCTGTAATTAATAGATAAACTTTTCAATTAAATATTAACATATCTAATTAATTTTATCATTAGTTAATTTAAACACGTTTACCAGTTTGTTTTCCTTCATTTCTCATTGCTTCACGAATAGCAATTCTATGTTCCGTAAAATTCCATGGAAGGAATAAAACAAAATTAAGAATTCCCATTATAACATTTATCCAACCTGTCATAGTGTACATATTAATAGGTACCCCTATGAAATATATCCCTGTTTCTCCAAGAGGTGTAACAGCAGCTTGCAAACCAGGTCCTACCACAAATCCTAGTACCTGATACATTTTAAAATAAACTATGTACAAGTTGACACTTATAAGAAAATGTTAAATTAAATTAAATTACCTGAGCTAGAGATACCATAGAAACAGCATGTGTTCTTTCTACAAATTTTGTAGCTGCTGAGAGATAAGACCGGGCTACCGCAATGTTAGCTAAAAGCATAATGTTAATATAAATATCAAATATAAATAAAATGAATATCAAAATTTTTATTTTAACTCGTGATATCAAAATCAAATGAAATGCTAACCAGAACTAACTCCAACCAAGAATCTAGCAACTATCATATACATTTTTCGATCACCTGGTACAATCTCAAGGACACTATATAATCCTGACGCAAATGTAAATAAAAGTAATGTTGATAAAAGTGGAAGTCTTATAGAACCTCTCCTATCTCCCCACCAGCCTACTAAAGGAGAAAATAACATTTGTCCCAAAGGATTCGCTGCAACTACATATCCCATGAATTCTTTACCAGCATTTTTGTCCAACTGCAACATCAGTGTATAATAATATTTAAGTGAAACCACCTAAATATCTTTTCAAATTGTGATGATGCAAAAAATATTTTTCGCTTAACATCGATAATATCAAAGGTATAACTTACTAAAGGTAAAAGGATATTTCTTTCCGGTCATTTTTTTTCCAGAATTTTCAAGGTCACTCTCACATTTAAATTGCCTTTTATTTAGATTCACACATAGATTTTCATTAGCTGAAAAATGCAATATGTCCTTTATTTCTTTTGTTATTAACAATTTAAGTTCTCACACGTTTTCTCACAACACTGCCAGTTTGAGAAAAATTTTTAACCACTTTTACATATGTATTTCGTGATGGATAATTGGGATTTGTACCTTTGTACACTAGAATTGCTTTTCTCAAATATTGCTCACTTTTACCATAAATGAATATTATATCAATCTTTCTTGAATTATTAACAAACTTCGATATACTGATCGGGATTTCAGGAAGAAATTATCAGTGACGATGTGAAAAAGTGATAAACATCTTTATTTATTATGAGCTCTCGATTGTTGCTTCCTATCCAAGGTCTATGATCTTGATTGAAATAAATAATGTTAAATTTTCAATGTTTTGTACATGTTATACAATGTTTTTTACATATTTGAACGCATTTCTTTTACTAAATACATAACAAAGTTAAAAAATATATATGTATATAGTTGTATGAAAAAAAAACATCAATTTTGAAAACTACGAAAAAAAGTGACCTTGGAAAAAAATTCTTATCAGATGTTTCTTGATACCATTCATATTAAACGAAAAATATTTCTTGCATTATCACAATTTGAAAAGATATTTAGATGACCTTACTTAAATGGACCTGTAACTTGGATAATGGACTATATATTAATTTTTTTTTTTTTATTAAACATTTCTTCATTATATTTACCTTATCAAGATATGGCCACACTCCTGTGAGTATAATACTAAATCCAAGAGACATGAGAAACATGGTAAAATAAATTGCATAAATACTTCTCCATCGTTCTTTTCTTGCAGCAACAGTTTCTAATTCATCATCCACGGAAATAGTATTTCTATCAAAATAAAATATTAGCATATCAATATATACAAAATACTTAAATTGTAAAATACACTTCAAAAATTGTAAAATATTCTTGTGAAACTACCTTTTTTGAAGTAATTTTCTACACCAATCCATTAAAATATCATATAATATTTACTTAAAACAAAGAAGCACACCTTATGTACTATAAATCTTTTTCTTACAATTATAAATTTAATAGAAAAACAAATTTCAATCCCCCAGAACTTTCTTAATGTTCCAATGTTACAAATCTACAAAATAATAATATATAATTTTAAATATACATTTTATTCCTAAAAATAATATATATGTATTTGTCAGTATTGTTGAATTTTTATTTAAAAAAAGAAGTACTGATTAAAGTATTGTAATGCTTTTTTTAAACATTTGAATTTTTTGTGGAAGCAGTATTTAAAAAATTGTTACGGATACGAAGTATCATAAAGAAATATATATTCTGAAAACTACGAAAAGTATAAGATAATACTCACTCTCTTTAATAATTAAAGTATTAAAATATCAGTTTTATCAGCGTTTTATCACCATGTTTTATACGTCAGAGATAAAAATTCTGGAATGCAGTACTTTGTACTTGCTGATTCCTTTTAAAAATTTGCACGTTCACATGTCACTTGAGAATGTCACAGCCAGACTAAATTCATCGCCGTCGGTTGAGTTAAAAAAAAGACTGAACCCTGCGTCACCGCAAGTGTTTGCTGAATTTATCCATGTCAAGCATTCATAATCACACTTACAGTATATCGTAACAAATTATGTTTAAGTGTAATCAAATGGGAATGAACGCTCGATTGATCGATTTGTATTGTGAACTATGTGCATTTCACTTCCTTACATATATATATATATATATATTAATCACTCTTTAGGATTACTTTCGTAACTATCAATCTTTGTTTCAATTCGACGCGTATATTTCTGAATGAACAGCTAACTCGTGACATGTCTCATTTCTTTGTTCAATTACATTTAATAATATGATATACCAAAGACAGGAAAAAAAATGTGTCTTACACCTGATGAAACAACTGATTATCTCTTATCTATTTAATGTATTATTCTATGTGCATATCTTACATCTTATAAATATGTATGTGTGTGTGTGTTGTGTATTACGATCCTCACACAATATTGTATATAAAATAATATATATGATATAGTATAGTATATCCAGAAATTTTATCGTTTCATGATAGAAAAATTGATTGTAAACTAATAATATTATGAAGAAACTTCTATTGTGAATTTATTATGTATGTTACGAATTTTTTGTGACAAATATTTTCTTAGATTATATTTCTAAATATCTAGGTTATTTAAAGAAAAGGTAGTTCATTCTTATTCTTCTTTTTGTTTTTTTCAAATATCTCAAAATATCAAATTTAATTGCACACTTGAAAGATTCTCATTGGAACAACACTTGTTATTAGAATAAATTTTAAATAAAAGTAACATTTAAATTTAAAAATTTTTAATATTATTTACTTAATATTTGTTTGGACCAACTAAAATAAAAGGTTAACTTTATTTCAATGTATTGAATATTAAACATTAGTTTATTTTAAAAGTCAAATTGATAAAATTATGTAAAAATTTTGTAAAGATGTAATAAAAAAAAAGTATTAACGTTTTGATGGAAAAATTATACATATTGCATACTTAAATACTTTATTATACAACAAACGGTTACAAATAAGTTATGAAAATATTTATAGAAATTTATTTGTGCATTCAATTATCATGGATAAGGTCTATAACGGTGATGAGAATATCTATCAAAATGTCGACGTCTGTCATTCCTGTCATTATTATATCTTCCATTCATAGGGTGCCATGGGTCAATGATAGGTGGTTTTTTTAATTCCATATTTTTAATTTTCATAAATTCTGCTTCCTTCTCAGTATATCGATCTTTAAATTCATTCTCGCATTCCTCTAAAAATTTCTTTTGTTCATCAGTCAAATTTTTTTCTTCCATATTTATATTTCCTCTCTTTATTTATATTTATAATATAATCTTGCTAACAATAAATAGTAAACAGCTGTAAAACCATTGCACAATTTTAAAATCCATCATATGAGAAATATGCTATTTTTAAAATAAAAACAATGTAACTTTTTATTTAAAGCTTTCTATTTTCAATGTTATTATTGCTTATTACTTCACATGCAACTTTGTATTTTTCAATATATTTTAGAAATTTTTTTATATTATACAATCCCTATATGTTTATTACCTCTATCCTGATTTAATTTAATTTAAGATTCTTATTCACTGACAATTTTTATATTTATGTTGAATGTAAACTCCGTCCCTTCACACAGAATAGCTCCGAAACTTAGGTTATATTTATGTTTGTAAGGAAAGATTGAAATTTTGTATAAATCACATCGTTTACGAAATATAATGTGTTTCTATAAACAACATTTACATTTTTTTTAGAGAATATTATTTTTTAAATCTGAACATTTTAAATCTGTTTACTATTTTTATGTATAGAATATATATCCAGTTGTGCAACCATACTTCGAAATACAATACGACTTTCAAAGGATGATACTTAAATTAACAATTTGTTTGAAAGATAAGAAAAAGTAATCAAACATAAATAATTAAACGTATAAAATAAATTTATAAATTATAGAAATGAATAATAAATGAATAATAAAAACAAATGAAAACAGATCATTTTTATATATTAATGTGGTATCAAGCATGGCACTTTCATGTAAACTAGGTTTGAAAGATTTTGGCGGTAGCATCATGTTCTTATCATTATACATTATCTTATCATCATAGTACATATGTGCTATTCAGCTGAAATTTGTAATATGCTATTAATTGAAAATACGAAAAACATGTTCATTTATAATTATTTTTAAAGCTACAAATACATTTCCTAGTATATTTATTCCGACATAAATATAAGAAATTGATATTTTTTACGAAAATTTTGTATCTACTATCATACAATATGATATACACTATCATACCAAAGGCGAAAAACTACGATATAAAAAAACAAATACAAAATGAAAGTGATATAAAAGAACAGCAAATATTTTTAAATGATCTAGTTATTGAAAAAAATGGGACAGGTAAAAGCAATTTAGTATTTAATATAGTATTTAATATAGATATATATTATTTAATATATTAATATAGTAATATTAATATAGTATTAATATAGTATTAATATAGTATTTAATATATTTAATATAATATTTAGTATTTAATATAGAGTTCACAATCTAAACAATATCAGTTAAATTTAATTTATATTTACTAGTAACCAGTACTGTGATACTTAAAAAAAACAATAACGATACGAAGAAACTCCATAACGGAAAATATATCAATACAGATCTTACATCTGGTTTGAATATAATTAATGGAGATTCAAGACTTGTTAAAAGAAAACTTAACGGAGCAGAAGAATTGGAAGCAAAATCTTTTGTGTTGACGCTAAAAGAAAAAATATATCAATACAGATCTTACGTCTGGTTTGAATAA
>NIPQ01090038.1:969-16447 GCA_002806875.1 Lepidotrigona ventralis hoosana
TTTTTTTTTTTTTTTTTAATTTTACACATATATCGACGAGCATCGTGAAAATGTTTGATGTTACAGGTCGAACACAATAGGCACGCGTGTAACGTATAACGTGATGGTTGTTTTTTTTTTATTTTTGTTGGTAGTACACAACGACGACAAAGTTGTTAAACGACGATGATTTGGCAGTGGTTAGACGATGTGTGGTGATGATGATCGACGTTGGTGTTTTGTTTGATTAGAGGCGGCGTGCAGGATTAGGCGTGCAGGACAACGTAAACATAAAATGAAAAAAAAAAAGAAAGAAAATCGTACGATTAACGAGTTGATAAGCGGTGGCTGTCAGCGAGTTAATGTTTTTAAGTGAAGTTGGATCGATCGTCTTGTCGATGAAATCTTGCAACACGAGTGGTTGTAATTCAACTGTGCATGTTTGTGCAAATTTATTTATGCAAACGGAGATTTACTTGTACGTTATTGGCCAAAAGTTCGTATTTTATACGTAGCTTAACATTTCATCAGAACTTTCAAGGTGCTCGAAAGGGGGCTCAAAAGTTCTACAATGATATATTGTTTTCGTAAAATATACAACTGAGAGCTCGTTACTGTATCACAAATTGTTTCCTATCCCTTGCAAATTTTGCTTTAATTACCCGTCTTAGTTTTAGCGTTTAATTTTCATGTTTTTGATCGCATTGCACAACGATGAGAGATACATTAATTTCAGACAATGTACTAAAATATTCTAAGCAAGAAA
Source organism: Lepidotrigona ventralis hoosana (assembly GCA_002806875.1). Taxonomy (NCBI): domain Eukaryota; kingdom Metazoa; phylum Arthropoda; class Insecta; order Hymenoptera; family Apidae; genus Lepidotrigona; species Lepidotrigona ventralis. Next base: position 1,715 of record NIPQ01090038.1, read on the forward strand.
ATCACTCTGTTGATATTAAATCTACGTGTGAAACTTTTAACCAATAGGGAAGTTTACATTATTACGTTTTATATTTTACATGTCGCTGCTATATTTATATTTCTCATAAATACACGTCCACAGACTGATTGGAATTTCTATCGGACAAGACGGTCGGATTCATCGTTACGGTATTCGTAAGCGAGTGTTGTACTCGTAAGTCCAAAACTTACCTTGATCGCGGTTTGCATGAGAACCGTGGTTGCATAATTCACACCTTTCGATCCAAGGTGCAACACTGCGGAATAACCCTGCTCTGTAGCACGTGCTAAAGCCTCGTCGATCTCGGCCTCACGCCGGATTAAAGCTGGATGGACGAAACGTCTGTAGAGGATGCTCGAGCCCTTGGTTGCCGGGCTCAGCAACCAGATCACCAGGATAGTCTTGATCTCATAGTAAAACGGAAACCTATATGAGAGGGATTAAAAGGACAAATGTCACGCGCACGAAACGATCGAGAAATAGACAGACAGCGATTGTTCATTGGTAGAACACTTCGACGAGATAGAAAAGATTTTTCGAAAGAAATTAGATCAGAGTAAATTGCTTTCAAGGTCTTGTTATTAATCACTTGCCATTGAAATATCGAGTCATGCTCGTAGTACGAATTGTGGTCTCGTTTGGCTTGGACGGAAACAAATTACGCAAAAATTCGAATTTTATGTCTAAATTTTCTAATTCGAAAATTAGAAAGTACAAATCAGTTTCAATACTTTGACGTTATGATTATAATCAAGTTACACGTGCTAGGAAGTTTGGAGAGAAAATCGTATGGCAAGCGGTTAATCCGACTCAATCGGTTTACGCTATCGAATTTTGCTTCTGTACACTGCAGCTATAAAAGCTACTACTCTCGCCGTTGCTTCTTCCATCTGAATCTGGCAATTTTATGAGAATTTCAAGAGTTACTACGGAATTTTTTAGCACTCAATACTCCTTACAAAAGGGGCCGCATATATGTATCACATTGTACTAATTAAGAATCTAGAACACGTCCAAATTCAAAAGAAACGATTTCTTCGAATAAACAAATATCCTGTTCTTGATATTTTTTTTTTTTTTTCGTACCGAAACTTTGATCAATCATACTTTAAAATCACATTTTGCGATTGTAACAACATCTTAGAAAAATGTAGAGGCAAGTTTCCTTTGTTCCAAAAATGTAAAGTATGCTCCAAACTTTTTGAACGATAGTCTACCAACCGCACCTCTTAGGAGAAGCTACAGTAAATTTCCGATAGAAATTTTATTGCGCAGAAATCGACCCTTTTATAAGTGAGTAGTTCGAAGGAACTCGTAAGTTCAGAAAACTAAAAGTAAATTGTCCTTAGGCGTGACACACGAAGCCGCATCATCGAGGAACAAGGGCAAAGAAAGGGGGAAAGGATGGGGAAAGTCGTTGGTCAGACGAACGACGGGGAAGGAAAGAGAGTGGAAAGCGCGAGAGTGTAATTCCCGGCCAGAAATACACCGGGAGCTCTCCTTTTTGGTTGTAATCCGAGTATGAAGGGAGAGCGAGTGGGCTTGGCGCAGCCAGGGGGAGGAAAACACGAGAAACAGAGAGGGAAGACGGTGGACCCCGGTTAGAATCCTCAGAAGTGCATGTGTAAGCCAATATCCATCTCGGCCGAAATTAGACTTTCGGAATTCCCGGTGGCGAGCCTCGGACCACGCGGTTCACCTCGGTTTATTGGCCCCGGTTCGCCCGAATTTTGCTCGCTTCCGGCGAGAACGGGGCCATGACCGACCGACCAAGACCAAACACACACTCTCTGCATTCAGGGAGCGCGCGCAGCCCGCTCTGTGTTTTCCAGCCTCTTTCGTCGCGAGCGTGCACTTTGGATTAACAAGTTAGGTGAGAGGGGAAGGGATGATCGCGATGACCTCTTCTCTTCTCTTCTATTTGACCTTTCCCGGTACTTAGCTACGCTACGTAGGCACGTATCAAAGTTAGAATGGCCACGTGATCCCGATGCGTTGCTCACCAGAAACTGAAGAACACGTCGGTGAAGGTTTCCGCGCACGTGAACAGCGCGAACACGATCCAGTACATCATCCATTTCACCTGAAAACGAAAGGATTGTTACACTCCTGGATCTCTCCTATTGCGATGACGTAATCTTTCGCCAACTCTCGGGTGGAGAGCGAGCATCTTGAAGGAACTTTTACTGTGTCCTGGTTCTTGGATAGATACGTACGAAGTTTGGCCGTGTCAGAAGTAAACTTTAAATTTAAAGGTCTCGAATTTGTATAACGCGCAAGAACATTTATATACGGATATACTACATGCGAAGCGAAGTACTTGTTCCAAATACAACGAGACGGATATTCACAAAGAATTTTGTAACACCAACGCGAAGAAGGCGTCGTTTAGATTCAAGAAGATATTCAGAAGAACTTGAAAATGGGTGGATGGCTTTGCTTAAAAGTTAATTGATTTTCTAATATATCGTAGTAAGTAAGTCTCTTTCGAGAGCTGTGCAAATTTCAAGATCTAAAAATCAAACAGTTTCACTCGATTAACTCCTCTTCATGAGAGAGGCATAAAGTTTACGTATAGATACACATGTGGAACTCGTATTCTGGCAGACAGAGCCTCTACGAGCAGCCTAATATTATCCTTCGAGGTTACGCGGAAACAAAGGGGGATGGAAACGTAAGTTTCGAATTTAAACGGGAATTCCCTCCCGAGGAGGGAACAAAAGCGGATACACAAAAGCAATAAGGGCTTAATCCGCGAAAGCAAAGTTCGTCGAAGATAAGAGTGGTGGGTTTTTAACGAAGAAATGCTCCCCCCCCCCAAAAAAAAGAGAGGGCGAATCCCAGCATTCGCGGATAAACATTTACGAAGCGAAGTTTACGCTTTCGTAGGAACAATGTTTGCGCTGTAACAGTTATCGAGGCAAGTTTATCTGGAACTTGGCTCCTGGTACTTGCTGCCGGTCTATTCCCATTAATTAGGATGATCAAATGTAATCGCTGTTAATGGAAGGCGAGGCAAGAATTGCCTCTCGGAAGTTTTCTCCCTGAGACCCATGGGTCCCCGTGGAACCTAATTTCTTCATTATCAAATCCGAAGGTCTTTTCTCGAGGTCTCGAAACTCTCGAGAAACTCGACTAACTTTGTTTTGTAAAAACAGTATCTGGTTCGAGAAAGTTGATATTTTTACATATATGAATTTCGTTTTCGTTTTCGTTTTCGTTTTCTTCTTTTATATAAATACAAATTTAACAAAAGAGAACGAAAATTTCGAGAGTTTCGAGAGTTACGAAATTATTATTGCTATCAGATACTCACGTATTCTTTCACGTTCTTCGTCCTCACTGCCTTGTACGATGCGTAGGCCGGGTACAAATTGCCGAACACTAATCTGAAAATGGGATAGAGTAGAACGTAAGTGAGGGAACGTGGCATCACGAAGATTAGGGACGCGGCGAGCATTCGAAGGCAGTCCAGGCTCATTTTCTTTGGCAATCGGTCGGCGCAGTATCGAGCGACAGCCGCGAGACTGGTGATCAACACTCGAGATGCACCCGTTCTAGAGATCGTCCAGAGAAACGGATCTTCCCCGTGGTCGTCCGTTCGAGGCCCGTTTCCTTTGACTTCCATTCCACAACGCGGGTGTCTGACCCCCGCCTGGATTCTCCGCCGTTCGCCAACTCTTTTCTATTCTCGTCGAGAGCTTTTCGATTCTCGTCGGTCCGATCCGACGCATCGAACTGGAAATAAATCCAACCACCGGTGATACCTTGAGAATCAACATACCTTGCTCTTCCTAGAAAAGTAAGATCTGACAGATCTGAACAGAAGTGAACTACTACAGAAGTGAGCAAAAGAGAGAGAGAAGACTTGAAAACTCTGACCTGACATGACAGAGGAGAAGGAAGAGAAAAACTTACAACAGACTCGACGAAAAAGACTTAAAGATCAGACGGAGACCCGTGTTGTCTCGTTTCGGTGGTCATCGACTGATCAATGAATCGATCGAAGAAGATTTATTGAATAGAATGCTAGCCGTACTTTCACTCACGGACTCTGCATTCGCGCGGCCGTCCTTTCGTTCTTTGCAAACGATCGCCTCTCGCAGGCGTGAAAAACGAAGCTGATCGCCCGAGGATAATTAGCAGAGGTGGAGCAGAGGTCAGGAGGGTCGCGATTCGCGGACGCAGCCGCGGTCGACTCAGGTAGCCTCTACGTGACGTTTCGTTCTCGTCGACTCTCTCTCTCCTCGCTGGCGCGACGCACTTGTTGCATCCTCTTAGCCACGGAAGCACACCGTCGTCGTTTCACATCGTCGTGGACCACCGATTCGTTCTCGGCGAGAGGATCGCCTGCGAGGAGCTTCCAAGAGGAATACTCGCGTGTTCGTCACTCTGTGCCGCGAGTTGCACCGTCCGCGGATGCTTCCAGTTAAAGACTAAATGCGTAGCCGCGTTCTGGCACCGACGTGTCGGCCACACCGATCCTCTCCGGTCTCTATTTTAACGCCTTAAGCCGCTGTCACGCGGTTCGCAACGCCACGAGTCGCCGAATTCGCCTGGACGATAACGATCGACGTTTCGCGTCTACCATCCAAAGTCATTTTCTCGTGTGATCGCATACAATCACTATGAACTACATTGTCTTGTTTTGCGCTAGATATAGTTAGATATAGTTAGCCTCGTCCGAGTCTGATGTCAACGCAATAGCTCTCGATTGATTTGGAGTCGAAGAGTTAGTTTTGTAACGAAGATGTCAACCTTGCACTTTTAATCGTTTTTCGTTAAATATTCCAACTCTTGAAATTATTTATTTCAGACGAGTACATATACTTTAACTCTTCCAGAGAAATACATATTTACCAAGATACTCGTTTCATAATTGGAATATTTTTTACCTAGCTCTTCAAGTTATACAGGATGAATAGGAAAAAAGGATTCGTAACTTCTAGGGTAGGTAGTACTCGTCGAAATATAATAAAAAAAGTCCTGACAAACACGAGCCGAAAAATTAATAGTTTCAAAGTTGTGAACGATTTTCTGTTTCGGTTGAAATCGCCTTATGAAAAGGTTAGAACATATCCGAGAATCTTTGAAAGAGTACGTGAGTATTCTTTGATACGAGGGTGTATAAAAATGGGAAAAGGACATGTGAGGAACCTCCTATAATCAGAAAAGGAAGAAATTACGAGACAAATCTCTACATAAAGTTCATAACAGCTCTCGAAGCAAAGAAATTCGTTTCTTCAATCGAAACAAAAATTTGAAACTATTGATGTTCGATCCGTGTTTATTAGGATTTTTCTTCACGTTTCGTCGAGTACTACCCTTTTTTCTATTCACCTTGTGGATAATTCTTATTCGCACGCAAAGATCAGTTCAGATGAGAACGAACATAATTTTATCCTCGTGTTCTAGCTTTCTTAGCGTGTATATAACAATTGAAACGAAACACACACATTATGCAAATTATTGTTATTACGTTCTGTCACCGCCTGTGTCCAAGCGTCAACAAATGGCTGAAACGCGGCACAATTTTCGCGATCGAATTAAAATTTAAAGGTTCCAGAGGCTACACAGATTACGACGTGAGAGAGAATGGAGTTCGCGGAACGTGTGACACTTCGAAACGAGAATCGCGAGGAAACTACGGACACGATCGCAGGTAATTCGATGATTGTCACCAATGTCGCTATTCGATTGCGTAATAGGGCGTCCTTTGTGCGCGCTTCGTTCTCGCTATTTGCGCGTCAAACGAACGGAACTTTCCGATTTTTCCAGACACTCCCGATGGAGGAATATATTCCGGAGAACTTTGGTACATTCGCTTTGAAGACTAGCTACGACGATGTGAGTTTGGAGAATGTTTGACGAAATTAGAATGTACAATGTGGATCGAACGTTTTCGAATCTGCGGTGTGTTTATAAATACTATTAGAATTCAGAGTGAAGAACTCGATGATCGCTGAGCAAAGACTGGAGGACTTTTGACGATTTATTGAGAACTCGCTGGTTCGAAGAGTTGTCTGATAGGAGAAAGGTTAGAAGTGGGGATGGACAAATTCAAGTTACGAAAGGTACGTCGATGATTCGGCGATCATAGGGTATAGAGAAAATAGAACTGTAAATTATAAATTACGGTCATTCAAAAAGAGAGGTTCGTTCACTTGTATGAAATATTCGCACGAGAAAGTTTAATAATTTTACCGGGAGTAAACGAGAAACTGGTACTACTATTTGCTAGAAAATACAGAAGAATTTCCAGGTTAACCTTTTGCTGTTTTCCTTGCTTCTTCGCGTTTGTATTTTCCACCAGATATTTTCCTTTCAGTAACACTCTTGCAGAGAGAAAATAGGGATGCACAAAAATCATGACCACTCAAACAACGACTGTAAAATATTCTCGTCGTTTGTCATTATTTGTTCTTTATTTTAAAAAAAAAAAGAAAGAAATTTAATTGTTTCGTTAGAAAATAAAGAAAGATCTCCACGTTGTACGTTCCCTTTTCAAATTTCTACTCCTTCCAAATATTTTCTTCCTAAATTCCGCAGGGCATAGAATACACATGGAGCGATAAAATCTACGTCCGGAATTTAAAAACTATCCAGGTGTTATTTTTACAAAGTATAATTTTCATTTTGGGCCACGTCGCGAGAGAACAGCGAAGTTCGTGATTGCCTCAGTTATTCGTTCATTTCGATTCCATTCCGTCCAGATTCGAACAGATTTTTGCTCTTTAGCCCGAAAATCCTTTCAAATATGCAAAGTACAGTCAACATTCGAAATGCTCGGTTTTCTCGTCTTTCTCTCTCTCTCTTTTTTTTGTGAGCAAAACGTGTGGAAAATTCACGGCGACACGCGACAGAGCTCAAACTGCGCGCGAACGAACGACAATGATCTTGACCTCGTACGAATAAACTCGCCTTTGCGTTTCCGCGTGTGTTGCTCGTGCACGCGCATGTACGTTTACGCATTAATAAGCATGAAGCCTCGGCAACAATCGGGGCCGGCGAATCGCGTCTCATCTAAACGCTGTAATAGATCGAAATTTACAAAGACTTTGCTCTTTCTGCTACAATTTCATTCTGCGCTCTGCAAAATTTAAAAAGAGAATGTCCGAAGCAGCTTTACAAACGCGAAGAGGATATTTTCGTTTTTTTAACAGAGCAACTGGACATTTTCCACAGAAAGGAAATAACGATGGTTCATAATATTCCACACTCGTTATTTGAACAACTACGTGATTTTTATATATTACAATTAATTTAAATTCATTGCAATGTACATTAATGTTAAAAATTAAATGTAATATATATTACAATTAAAAATTAAAATATATTTTTATATGGCAAGTTTTGACCAAACCTTATTTTTATTATTTGTGAAATTTCTACGATCTAAATTTGTGAAAATAAATTGTTCAGAAGAAGAGCAATCGCGTGATCAACGATTAGTCTTTTCTTTCCCACGCGAAAAGAAGAAAATCGACGTGCATCGTCTGACAGCTGCATGCATAAATCTGTCTCGCGGCGGACGGACATTCGCGGAGGCGGCGTTTTCGCGATTTTCAAGAATCAAATTTTTCACAAACAATCCGCGAGTAACGTCGTCAATGAATCGTAATGGCGTTCGGCTACAAAGAACCAAAGAGAATAGTTATTGTTTTACATTGTCGAAAGAAAATTTACTTGCCCATTGTATTCTCGTAACAGGTTCCCCGTCGCGCGAGTTGCGCTCGTTGTACGCCCGGTGAATTCGAAAAGCACCGGGAACTCTGTCGATGGCGATTTGCCACGCTTTAAACGTGAAAATTTCCCAACAAATTCGTGCGTCGAACGTCGCGAATATTTAATTTCCTGAAACTCCTTTCATCGGTCGTTCGTCGTTTGACGCACTATTTGTAAGAAGAAAAAAAAAAAAAGAAGAAGAAGAAAAATGCAACTACTTGAAAACGCGTGTGTGCGAGTTTCAAGAAAATTTTCCAAAATTTCTACCATCGATCACTCGTCATGCGACGCAGAAATCTGCGTACTTGCGCTCGTGAAAAATGCGATCAATCGGATGCAATCCAGGATAATTGTATTTGATTATTCGTTGTTCGATGCGCGAAAGCGCAGAAAAAAGAATGTTTTGATTCTGATGTGAAGACCGACAATGAATAAAATATGAAAAGTTAGTATAAAATCAGTAAGTAGAGTTAAATGTGAAAAATTAGGAAAGTAGGAAATTAATACCATTCTATAATTTGGATAGTCATAACTGGAATATTAATTAATTGGTAGAGTCTCTCTCTTTCTTTAAATTCAACCAAAGAAAAAATATAATCATCGTCAACACCTAATTGTAACATTATTTTTTAAGAACGCAGTGTCACAAGTAAAATACTTGTCTACACACAAGGTTAAAAACCTCTGTCTCTTTTGAAACCTAGATCTTCAAATTTGTTTGAAATTGAAAATTCAACTCAACTTCAATATTTCAAGTTCGAAAATTTCAATCAAGCCATACACCTTCCAATTTTCCAAGCTCCGAGACACAAGGCAACACAAGACAACAGCCACTCTAGAAATATTTATTCGCTCCAAAAAAGGGTCGCTGGTTCCTCTCGAAATGCCGCTGACGCGCGGTGTCAATTTTTCGAGCAAGAACACAGTGCAGAAGAGAAGATGCAGCTGCACGTTGGATGCAACGTGGCGAGCATTTCCTAATTAAAGGCCTGGCCAAAGAGAAGAAATGTCAGTTTCATCCGAAATATGGTTCGGCGGGAGATAACGGGGATAGTGTAGCTCGATACACTCGCGACGGGGTAACTTTTCATCGGCGCTTCAGGGTCGACCCAGTTTTCTATTTTAATCGTAGCCCTTCTCTTCTCCTCCTCTCCCTCTCCTTCTCTCGAGTCCCTCTTTATTATCTCTTCTCCATTAATTAAAACTCCGTCGGACACGAAAATCATCGTCGTTATCTCACCCCTCCTGCTCGCGTCGAAGCTACTGATTGGTCCGCCCGCGATCTTCGAATGCTTGGCTTTCCGCACCGCGGGAACGCATCGGGGATTCGGGAAACGGGGCTGATTTCCACCGAAAGTCGGCGAGTGTCGTTGTTAAGCGGGCTGTTAACTTTCCAGCGGATCGAGCGGTGATCGCCTAGGTAACGGAACGGTGTGGATTCATTTAAAGATTTAATGAGCGAGGGACGAAAACATGGTAACGAGGGCGTGTCCGGTTATTTCGAGATGAGGACAAGGAGCATCAACCTGATCCATAGCTGCATATCGCGATGACGATGATGATGCACGCGTTGACGAACAAGCCAGGTGCCAATCGCTATAAATAGGGTGACTAGGCGTGGGCTTAAATTGTTGAAAGGATTTTCAACCCTTTCGATCCGTTCAAACGGCAGAAAAATTAATTTCCTTTGGCAGTCGTTGGACAGTGGAAAGAAATTTTTTTTAGGCTGTGTTTAGTCTAAATTACAAGGCAAGTTTTTAACTCTCTCGACTTAACTGCTTTCAAAGGTTTTCTTTACTTCATTGATTGTGGAAATCAATCAATCTTCAGAGTATCATTCTTCTGTGAAGAAGATATAGTGGAGTAAAATAATTCGATTAATTTAATTTTTTTGCAAGTTTTATACCTTAATCCTTTTCAATTTCCTCTGCAAGGAGGATAATTGTCATCAAACTTGAATTACAATTTACTGAATTTAATAACTCCGCTTGAGTATCACCCGTTACAAATAACTTACAAAATAATATAAAATTTCCTTTAATATCGTAAAAAAAAGAAATAACACAGAACTTCGTTTATCACTTTCTTATTCAATCTCCGACTTTTCCGTTAAGATCCTTTCAACTTCAAGATCTGAGAAATCGCTCGGAGAGAATTGCTCAGCTAACAACGGCACAGAGGAAGATAAACGAGTGCAATAGGGAAGCGGAAAATATCGTCGATAGCTTCGATAAACAGAGCTACTTTTAGCGATCGCGTGAAGATTCGACGCCGAAAATCTCAAAGTAATCTCGTAAAATCTTTTTTTTTCTTCTTCTTCTTGATCTCCCCCGTTCCCGATAGAGTCTCGTTGTTTCGCGCGGCGAAGAAAGAAGTCACCGAAGTTCGCCCGAGCTCGAGTGTCTCTGGAACTTTTCCAAAATCGCCGAGTGTCGTCCGACCGAGCAATTTTGAAATTGCATCAGAATACGTGGAACAAGGATGCAGTGTTCCACCAGGCTGCCAGCTCATCGTCCTTGAAGGCGATGACAAAGCTCGAAGCAAAAGAAGAAGAAGAAGAAGAAGAAGAAGGGAAAAAAAAGAAATACTCGCGGAGGGTTCGACTCTTTGTTTCCGACAGATGATTCCTTTAGAACAGGCGAACGGTGTTCATTATTTTTCGATGATACAGTGACCTAAAGCGAGAAGCAGACTCTCGTATCGAGAATTACAGAAAAAGAGCCCATTATCGAACAAATGGTCCAGTTTGATCAAAGTTTGAACCGCGAGTTAATTGATTTGGGAATAATCGGCACCTTGTAAAAGTAGACTTACTAAGAAAACATTGATTGTAATTTATTATAGTAGGACGTGAAAGTGTTTGAACACTGAGGGAACATTTACGAATACACGTATTACGTTTAAATATACGTACGTGCTTGATGAACATATTATCCGTGTATCGATTCAATTAGCACAGTATACACGTTTCGCAGAAAGTATTTCAACTGCTTCAATATATGTTTAACCATCTGTTAACGTTCAAAGTTCAATGGAATGACGAAAAAAGATCGCGCAGTAAGTTCAATCTTCAAGATCGCGATGGATTTAGTTGTAAACAAAATTTTTTCAGCGTTTTCACTTTTTTTTTTTCTTTTTGAAAGAAAAGAACATTCTTTTGTTGATGTAAAAATATTTCTTTCCGAAGTGAAAAAAACGAAACGAATTCAGAAGGATGAAAATAAAAGCTTTACGCTTTAAAGTACTCAGACTAAATAGATTGATCTTTTTTACGAACAGTTTAAAGCGATAATTTTTATTTTTATGAAATTAATTTTAATTAATTGCAGCGCGATACTGACTCCGAGGAAAGAAGTTTACATCTGCCGGAATAGTGGTAATAAAATTTTTCTACAAAACGCTACATATTTTGCTCGCTTTCGTACTTTACGTGCAAATATTCGGTAAAATATCATTTANACAGCCGCGATACTGACTCCGAGGAAAGAAGTTTACATCTGCCGGAATAGTGGTAATAAAATTTTTCTACAAAACGCTACATATTTTGCTCGCTTTCGTACTTTACGTGCAAATATTCGGTAAAATATCATTTACGTTAAAATTCCACGTGCGTGTTGGTAAAGTTTTGCTCNTACGTTAAAATTCCACGTGCGTGTTGGTAAAGTTTTGCTCGTTACTGTGTACAGGTGGAAGTTTCTCTATGGTGTTCGAATATCTTCGTGAATCATTACAGTTATAATAGAACATCATTTCACTTCGTGACTTTAATTCACGCTTCTTTTTCTAATGAAGATATATAGCTGATTGGGTCCATGATTCATCTAGTATGCCTGACTTGACGGAGAACTGTCATGGATGCGGCGCCACCCTCTTATCAAGAACGTTTAATAAGTTTCACCTTCGTGACAACGATTTACACGTGAGATACCGCCGTCGCGTCGCATGTAAACGGTCGCTTAATTACGAAGATTAATGGGCGTGACAAAGAATTATGCGGGTAATCCATAACCGAGCGATGCGATGCGATCAAGTCGATGGACTCACAAAACTTGGATGACCAAGTACTTTGTTACGAAAGAAGGGAAACAAAGGGACAGGAGATCTAAAAGCATAGAAAAGAAAGAAAATAAAATTTGCTTCGATTTCGTTTACTTGATTGATTTATTGCTCTTTCTCTTTCTCTTTCTCTTTCTCTCATTCTCACATTCTCAGGACCGTACCCTGTCATTAACGATGATCGCAAATGTCATTTATGAAATGAATGGGAAATTAATCGTGGCGCCATACGTCGTCGTCGCGGATTAACAAGTACAGTTAACCCTTTCACAGTGTAGCATGAGGGAGAGAGAGGAAACTGAGAAATATGTGACAATATTACAAAGAAATCGTAAGTATTCGTTTCTTGCAAAGAATTGATAGCCAGTAATCAGAAATGTGAAAAACCTCAGTCTGAGTACAATGATTGAGAAGTTTTGTGAAATGAAGATACGAGTAACCTATGAAATTCATCTCGTAAATATCAAAAGTTTCTTGGAAAATTCGTTCAAACGTAGCCAAAAGCTAAACAACAATTTATCACAATCTTATAAATACCTCGATCTCTTTAAACTTTGTAAGATTACAGAATATAGATCCGTGGTTCGCAACTTCATACGGCGGCAATTCGAGAATGAGTTATTAACAGTGAATTTCTTTTTTACATTTCTTTGAATGAAAATTTAACTTTGCACCATCNTTTCGATTAGATATTTTAAAGATTCCTAGACTCGATTAATTTCTGTCTAAAATACCTTCAGATTTTCGATCACGATCAGAATGACTGGCGTGATTTTTTGGAGAAGTCACACAGATACGTCATTTCGATCTGAAATATTTCGTTTGGATATTTAATTGATTTAAATGATTGAAACATTGGAACGACTACTAACGAACAAGATAAATTAAATGTGCCAATATTCTTACATCTTTGTGAAACTGAATACGCAGTACGTGTATGATCAGCTGATGAAAACAATGCACCGGTGCACCACAAAAGCTTTCGCGCTTTTGATTCTTTCTCGTTCGACCGACGATAAGGGACTTTTGTCCTCCTTCGAACGCGTCCGGCTATTTTTAAACATTCGGCATGCAGAAATGGGTACGGACAATAAAGACTAAGACGATGTAAGAGCATCGATTTGGACCGTGGAACATGTCCAAACGCGTTCTATCGTGATTTTAGACCAGCACGCGAGTACAAAGAATCGAAACGACGTTTTAATTCTCCGTGAAAATTGAAAACGACAAAAGAAAAAAAAAAAACTTAAACAATTACAGAGCATATGTTTTTAAAAATTTTCTGCCGAGATCCTCAATTTTACAAATCCGAAAAAATGAAAATTCCAGGTGTCGTGACACGAACGTACGTCCGCAATGGTGGGCAAGCAAGCGCCTGCCGTTGGGATTCAAAAACTAATGGTTAGGTTAGGTTTCCATTACGTGTGTATATAGGTACGATAAGATTATGTTCGCTTTTGTTAGCCTGTGTGAAGTCTTCTATTGTATTAATCTCGTGCTACGCAATAAGTCGTCGAATGTAATGGTTCCCTAGAATTTCGCGTTTTCTAGAACACATATAATACGTATGAGTCGGTGGCGACCTTGTTCGAGCGTCGAAACTCTTTGTTTATCGTTCGTTCCCCTAATATGGAAATACGGAGAAAATGTCCTCTTACCTTTTTCTCGGGCAAAGCTTTCGAAACGCCTCCTCGGATTCGCAGAGGATTCGGTAACGCCGTGAATTAATTCCTTTTCGATAGATCGATACCTCGTACAATCTAGGACGAATTTCAAATACGATCGTTTCGACGCTGTGTGTCGTAGAACTCGTAACCAAACATGGAAATCTTTCTTCGAGCTCTCTGTGTGTGCTGCGACGACGCGATGACGTAATTTCTCCACGTCGAGACAGATTCGTGAATGGTCGTGTAACTTTTTCACTGGGAACACTGCACCTCCGATCCGACCTGCGTTACATGACCAACACCAACGAGACACCCTTTGCGAATTCTTCGTGAGCAAGGGATGACGAGAAAAGAAGGGTAACGACTGTTCGGGGCTGCTTCGTTTCGGAGCGCCGAAGTGAGAAGGGTAAATTGGTAGACGGTTCGTTTGCTACGTTTTGGAGAAAGGGGAAGCAGAGAAAGAAACTGAACCGTGTACAGTGATACCGTATAGAATCGGAGCAACTATGAGTTGAACGATGGCGAGAATCCAGGCGCAGCTGACATTTTGTACGCACTATTTCCCTCCCGTGTCTCGGTCAACTACTCGGGCTTGGATACTCACATGATGAGTCGCGAGATGATCGAAGATATCATATTAACGGTTTCGAGCGATATACGATGCACGCGAGATCGGAAGAAACGAGCAATTAATGCGGACGGCCGTTTGTAGCACCACTGCTCACAGGTCAACCATGTTGGACTGGCAGCTGGCTGCTGCTGCGCGTGTCGTCACGTCGTGTTTTCGTCACGTGACCACAGGGCTGTACGAACAGCTGGCGTTCTCAAGCACCTTACTCCGATATTTATTTTCTCACCGGAGCTAGAGGACCGGAATGAATTTTCATTTGTCTTGCTCAGAATAATTGCAATGAAGCATCGTCAGGTTCTATCGGTTGTAAAGCTTGTTTAATTTAACAAATGAACATCAGATTGTGATCCTCGACCAAAACGTCTTAGAACGTAACGAAGAGAAGAAACGTGTTCATGTCGCACGACACACTTGCGATTAATCATCGTCAGAAAAATACTGTGTTTATAAACACACAGAGGAATGTTTTCCAGACCACCAATCTCGCACAAATGTATAAATCGAACGGCAAAAAGATTGACGAGATAGCAATTTGTTCGCGTCGAGGATAGCTATGCGTGTCGTGATTTATAACACAACTGCACGTGTTTCCGTTCGTTTTTCTTTTTTTTTTTTTTCGAGAGAGAGAGAGAC
>NIPQ01090040.1:0-49679 GCA_002806875.1 Lepidotrigona ventralis hoosana
CTTTCTTCGTGTCGGAATGTTTAATGACAAATATTGATTCCTTCGTTGCCGCGGTTAATTCGCAAGAACGATCCGCGGAGAAACTTCATGAAGTGCCTACTGTATTCTTCGCAAAAAAGCATCACTCCTCTCCTTTTTTTTGCCATTCGATCGCTTTAAATAATCGTTTAAATAATCGTTTCACGCTATTTAGAAATACTAACAACGAGCATTGTTTTTTATAAAGGAAGTTTCCGCGTGTGATTACACGTTATGTGAAAGTGTTGCAAAAAAATTGTTTCAGGATGATTTTATAATCGGACCTATGCACATCGACGTCGCATCTTAATGGTTAATTAATGACATTTTAAGTGTTATAAATGCGCGTACGTACGTATGCATACGTATAACAAGTGTACATGCTTAGAATTTCAAATCTATGGGAATGAAATTTTATCTGCCAACGAAAATAGTGATAAAAATGTTACTTATTTGTATATCTAATTTACACAAAAAACAAAAATTAACGAAATGTTGACAAGAAAACCTACCTACCAAACTTATAAATCCCAAATGGATTATCATTAGTTTCTAATTAACGTCAAGACTCACACACTAATATTTAATATTTAATATATATATATATAAAAATTAACGAAATGTTGACAAGAAAACCTACCTACCAAACTTATAAATCCCAAATGGATTATCATTAGTTTCTAATTAACGTCAAGACTCACACACTAATATTTAATATTTAATATATATATATATAAATTTATAGTTGATTAAAACTGAAACACTTTTAATAAAAGTAAACGTTAATGTAACGAGAAACCTGTTCTGATGTAAAAGATTATATAAAATATTACATGAAACTTGTGTATAATATATATATATATAAATTTATAGTTGATTAAAACTGAAACACTTTTAATAAAAGTAAACGTTAATGTAACGAGAAACCTGTTCTGATGTAAAAGATTATATAAAATATTACATGAAACTTGTGTATTTTTAAAAATTGCAGATAAAAGACCTTGTAATAATCAATCGGCTGGTTTGATATTTTGAGCGTTAACTATCCATTTGGTTTATTTCTTATCAGTCACTATTAATAATTTTACTTATTTCTTTCTATTACGTTACAAAGTTATGATTTCGTTCATCTATTATCTATCACTTATTGCTTATTTAATATCACTATTACTGCCTGTTTTTATGTAATTTCATATTTTTATGCATTTTTATACACTATTAAAATAATGATGCAAGAAAAATTTATTTCTGGTACTAAATAGTACAAAGAGTATTTCACTTTCAATACTTTATATGCTTTTGTATTTTTTGCACTTTCGCATTTCTAAATTTGCAATGTATTTCTCAGCTTATTTATTTACGTTTCGTTTATAAACGAGTTATAAAACTGAAGTATCACAAAATAATTTTCGGTATTACTATTACGTGATGTATTACATACACTTTTGTATCTTCTGCACTTTCAAATTCTTGAATTTCTCACAAAAACCATGAAACTAAGATGTCCTATAAATATATTTTTGCATTTCCGAATTCTTAAATTTCCCACAGAAAAATGTATAAAAAATCTGCAGTTTGCTCATCTATCTTACGTTTCGATATTAATGAGACATAAAACCAAAAGAGAGATATCCCGTAAACACCTGTCACAAAATTTCATCCGCTTACACTTCACTATAGAATTTTCGTTACTACTACGCGACGTATTTTATATATATTTTTGTGCATCATGTGCATTTTCTGCACTTTCAAATTCCTGAATTTCTCACGAAAATGTATCGAAATCTGCAATCTACTCGACTATCTATTACGTTTTCGATATCAACGAGACATGAAGCAACGGGATATCTCATAGAAATCCGTCGTACACCATGGAAGTTACGTTATTGCTAATACGCGACGTATGTACGTTTGTTGCCTTGTAAGGACGCGAAAGATTGCCGTGTGCGCTTGCATCACGGTGCGCACCGATTCGAACCACGGTGAAACGAGACGCCGAGATGTAATAACGATTCGCTTACGTGCGTGCATAAGTACACCCCGTGCACCATGGTTGACGTCCCGAATGAGAATTTTCACATGGCACGGTATAAAATCGGGCTCGTACGAAGCGATTGCGATAGGCCAGATCACAATCTCTGCCTCGTATGGAAATTAAGAGAAATATTGAGCAGCGACGGGTGTTGAAATGGGGAAACGAAATTGGATATCAAGATGAATGGGAGGCGGAAGTGAGGTTCGACTACGACTGTCGAAGCCAGATAAGTTTAATTGCTAAACACGAAATAATAGAAAGTAACGTTAATGGTGAAGTCCAGATGGCCACTGATTAACTGCAGCTTACTTTTCGAAAGTGAGAACGTAAGTAGATGAAGCTGTTATCGATCTCGCGCCGGCGCACCCTCTTACACTTTATTACAGATCTCGCTTTGTACCTAACGTGTTAATAATAAGAGAAAGTATTCTGCTGTGTGCACGTTTTCGTACGCTTGTAATAAATATGTACGATCGACGTTTAAAATACTCTCAACTAGAAAACTGAAGATCGCTGGCGATTTTTGAATTATGTACGTGCTGAAATTACTTCGCGCCCAATGTCTTTTATCGAAATTCGTTGCCTAGTTTCTGAGCCTTTCGCGAGCTCGAATTCGAACTTTAATCAAATTAATTCAGTCTAATAATCTTTTTATAAATATTTTCATCGTTCTCACAAAGTAAAGCAATAAATCGGTATATACGATTTAATTTATTCAATTAATCAGCAACATTTAAACGCGTTCGAACGACTCGTTCACTTCGAAACGATATTGTGCAATTAATTAAAACTCGCTGAAACAGAGATACATATACACGTATATTAATATTATTAATTTTATGACACGCTCTACGCTGTGTATTTACTAAACGCTTTTTAACTCGCAACATTTCACAACCTAATCTTCAAGCGAACATCACGAAGATTACACGCCACGTTCTGCTAACCATTCGGTAAGATAAATTAATTAATCCCGAAAGGAATTCTAATGGACACAGGAACAAACAGATTTCTTTTCTTTGGTCGTACCTACCCGCCGTACGCAATATATGCGTCCAATTAAATCGCGTTTAATACGCAATTAATACGCGTAACCATACGTGTACAGAAGAACAATTACACATCGACTGGACGAACGTGATTTTTTCATGTCTTCGTAAATTCTGCCCACGGCGGGAACAACTCGATCATCGTGTTCGGTGATCGAATTCAAGTATTATACATATATATCGTAAATACCAATTAAAGGTTGAAACAATCGCGTGCAAGCAAGCACTTTCATCCCATCCGAAAATTTCAGCCCCCTCTCGGCATGTGATTAATGCGATGCTCGAACGCACCGAATGCATAATTCCTGCATCGGTATATGTATATTTCGTTTTCGCTACGGTTACCTGAACCAGTCGAACGCACGTGCTTATTATTTGTGTTACAAATTACATCGTTACCGGAACACGTAATGTAATCTAATGTAATCGGCAATAAGCACTGATTAATCAATAACGCAGCTGCGTTTCTATTTTCACGTGAAACGAGTTATATCCGTTTTCATTGATAACGGGTAATTAATGATGTCAAACACTGAGATTTTCGCTCTTTCTTTGCCTTTCTTTGCGAATTACAATCAGATATCACGGTACGTCTACGTTTCAACTTTGAAATATAGAATGCCCTCAACTTCTTTTCGTCTAATTGTGTAATTTATTAATTCGCGCGAACCACACGAGCTTCGTACTTGACGTTTTTTTTCTTTTTTTTAACATAAAATATTGATTCAATTCGAAATTACAATTAACACTTTAACTTTGATATTTCGTAGAATGTAAACTTTCTAAAATTATATATAGGATTCACGATTCATGTGCTTCATAAGATTGCAAAATTCACCGATGCATCAAAGTGAACGTCGCAGTCGAATCTCCTCGCGATTAAAAATGAAAATACATTCGAGAAAGTGGTAGATCGTCGAAACGCCATTTGGAAAACCAAAGCGAAACGAAAGGACGGTATTTTCGAGTTTTTGCTATTTTCTATCCCAGCCTTCATCGTGTGAATTATGGCGGAAGATTTGAATTACGGCGAACATATTTTCACGCTGTTCGCGGGTCAGAGATTTGTGGATTTTGATAAAATTACAAAGAATTACTCCGCCGTTGAAAACAATAGCCATCGAACGAATAATCGCATGGTTAACGTGAGATTTAACGCAGCTATAAATTAGCCAGCGAGAATTTTAGTAGAGAATCCAGCCAGTGGAAGTAGACCAGAACCGTTTCAAGTCTTTCGTTTATTTATCTTTCCCCCGTTATTAATTAACATTAATGAATATTGCGTACGTGAGACCTGTGAAAATAACGTTTACCCTGATTTAACACGTACGAGTGCCTGAGAACCAGATAGACAGAGAAAGAAAGAAAAAGTATTGCTTCTTCTGAATCGTAGAATGTTTCGACTGATCGAAGAAGGAGAATGTTGTGTATCGTATGGTGTATGGACTTTGTTACGCCAATTGAACACGGTTCGCGGAACGACAACTTTTCCAGCTTGATAGTGTTTCGTAATGTTGCCTCTCATTGACGATACATGTTATTTACCAGCGACTTGTTATTCATCGAATGTGGAAAGAATTTTTACCGAAGCGACGTTCGAACCGAATGTAACGAGTAACATGGACAGGTGTGCAATTAAAATATCTCGAAATATTTCGCTGCGCTCCGACATTATTGTTAAAACAATTTCCTCGATCTCCTATCCGAGAACTGGATACGCGGGGATGGTGGTTAATTGGGCGAACGTAGTAGCAAGTAATTGGGGAAAACAAAATCGTTGAGTATAGAGAAACGAGTAATGAATCACGAGGTCCGATGGATCTAATAAGAAAATTATCGAGTCATTCGGGAGAATGGCAGACCGAAATGCGCAAAACATGACAGACGAAGGGAAATAATTGCAAAATGTTTTATGAACTGAGGACAGAGCAGGACTTCGTCGATATTTCTTATGTAATAATCTGGTACGTGTTGCGGTAGTATACTACTCGTAATATACTATCTTCTTAATTGCGCTCATAAAAAAATTTGCATAATACGCAAAAAGAAAATTTAAACATTAAACACTCAATCATTTTGAATACCTCGACTTACAATAGTAAAAAATAAATAAATAAGCAAGAACGCACGAAGAGCTGTAAGTGAGTTATTGGTGAAACAATGAAACACTTACCAGAAAATTTCCTTTGTTCATAGAGTCGTTTTTCTTAGCCCGAAGGTAGGAGCATTTCGAGGGAAGTTAACTTCACAGGAAAAGCGCTGAAAGGCAGCAGGGCGCGATTCATTTACGCGAAGATTCAGCCTTGCCTCGCGTTCTTCTTCCGACTTGTACCAGCCCCAATTAGAGATGGTTCGTTGCCCAATTGTCTGACTCGTCGAAAGTTTTCGTCGGAGCGCGTTGGCGAGCATCTCGAAAATCATCACGTGCATGAGACTATTAAAACTGAGAGAGAAATAGACGATCGTTATTAAGGAACATTTATTTGAACAAAGCAAAATATAAACGACAGACAGATCAGGTGTCTGCTAATTTATTTAACCAAAAAAAAAAAAAAAAAAAAAAAAAAAAAATAAACNGCTGATCGTTATGTTTCGGTGATTTAATTTCAAGGTAGTATCGAACTTGTATAACCTGTTACCTCTGTAGGTGCTTACACGCGAGCTTTGGGCGTTTTGTACAGAAGATGTGACGCAACTGATTGACTTTCACGTAACGCGCTAATAGAAACGGTATTGGTCGCCAATTTAACGGCTCGGTGTTTAGATATTTCAGTGTTTGAAAGAAATGGTAATTAAACAACCATTAAATTCCTATGGTTATTTTCTTGTAAGAGAAATGTAATACATGTGTATACTATAATGATACGTGTTCGTGTGAAATACATGGTAACGTGCAATAATTGCTATAAGACGGAATTTAATTTAGCTTCCAAAGTTACGAGCAAGACGAAAAGAAAGTTGTAAAAAAGTTGTAAAAAAAGTAGTCGTGCACAATTTTCCGTCATTTTACGTATCTATTTAGATCGGTAACCTGAATATTATTGCAAAAGATCGTCTGAAATGTCAACTGACCGAATAGTTAAACAACTGACTAGTGATGAAAAAGTAGCTTTTGGTATCCGTGCATGCATCAATGCGTGTTAAACTTCCAGCAAGCGAGTTTTTAATTAAACCGGTCTCCGTCCTTAGATAAACAAGTTTGCTCATTTACCATCTCATATGCAGATTACTTGAAAAACGAAAGCATTAAGTAACGTGTTTTCTTATAAAATTCTTGACGATCCTCGAATTGTTTCATTCCTCAACGAAAGAAAACCGAGAAACGAACGATATATTATTCAATGATGCTTTTCCCTTTATCTCGTAGTTTACGTTCGATCCTCACGCAAACGCTTTTATTCAGTGCAAAAATAGAAAACCACAGGGAAATTTCTGTAACTTGCTAAATTCAATCTTTATATATGTACATCTTCATAAATATTGGATTTGAAATACTTGTAAATATTTCTAGAACTCGTACATTACACGGAAGGCTCTGAAGCCAATCAGTGTAAATCATTGTTCATTAAAATTAATTTATGCTGTACAATTCATTGTCAACATCTTTAATTTGTGGAAGAGTTTGTCATTATAATAATCATTACAAATGACTAAACATGAAAACATGACTAAACTGTTTTATTGACTAAAGGTTTTGACCATGGAAAAGTATATATTGTAATTCATACATTGTAAAACATTATTGTACAGAGTATAAATGAATAACGATGAAACAAGAGGGACATCAATCAAATTTTTAACAGAAAGAGAAATTCAGAATGCAAAAAGTTATAAAAGAAGAATGAATTATCGTGATTCTTTTGATTTTAAACATTACTTGGAATATTTAAACGAATCAGATGGATAACAAGTAGAAATCAAAGAATCATTTGAATCCTTCAGAAGCCACACTGATCAATTTCGTAAATATAAATTAAAACGTAGATATAAAAGTAAAAACTTTCCACAACAATATGTAATAATTTGTGCTATCTTCTTGTGACAAATAAATTTATGGATATAAATTTCTTTTCTGAGACACTGAATATTAATTATACACTAGGAACTTTATTAATAATAAAAGTTACTCATAATAACTTGCTAAACTTAATTTAGCTTAATTTAGTTCATTTTATTGATAACTTTATAAAATGCAAAGTGGATCAATATGTTTTCCGAAAAGCTCATTTATGAAGAAGTCTAACAATTCCGAGATTCGTTAATGACAGAAAGAAATTGTAATATTTACTTTATGTATAATTAATGAGAGGTTCCAAATTAAAAGGCAGAATTTCTAGATTTTAAAGATTCTAAACGAAACAATACGGTAGAATAGAAATTTTAAAACGGAATTTCATATTATTAGAGAACAGATTTCAACAAATCTTCTTTAATAATATGAAATCTCTCGAATCAAACTGAGCATACACATAATAAACGTATAAACTGTGGCCTCGTCGAAGTGTTTATCTTGAATACGGGCTGTTATCACAAGCGTAAAAAACGCGGACGAAAAAAAAAGTTTATGTTGAATGAAATGTATGTGCTGTTTCGTCGCTGATTCAAATGGATTTCTGACATAACGATCCCGTCGTTATGAAATATTTCGACTTATTATTCGGTTATTAGCGACCTGTGCTCTCCTGTTGGTGGAAGAAATCAAAACCTGCGAGAGTGAACCAGGAATTTTTATAGGCTGTCGACGTGCGCGATCTTTCCGTAAACGTGAGACGAATAAAATTCGTAAATTCAGCCTCGTTCCCCCTGTCAATTCGTATCGATTTCGATTGTACATCGACCGGAAATATTTGTCGATCGCGATTGATTTCCCACGGGATTGCAGACCGATCGAAGAGAAGAAAGAAACGCGGATCTAAAAAAAGTGCAGTAAGAAGTAATAGAAATTTTCGTTCACACGTTTCTGATCGTATCGTGTGCAACGCCCCAGTTACCTTTGGGGATAATGAGAAAATGTCGGGATTTTGTCTGTAAACAAATTCGTTGCTACAAATTGTGAAAGAATTTTGTTCTCGGCTTCTTTCGCCACTTCCTTATTATATCATTCCTTCGTAACAAGTTATATTTTTACTCTTGAAAGTTTCGAATCACTTCTCCAGCTACTAATTAAATTTCTAGCCGATTTTATTATTATTAAAAATTGATTCTGGAAATATATATATATATATATATATATAAATATATATATATATAATCCAATTATAAATTGTTTTTTTTTTTAATTTTCTGCTGGAACAGATAATGAGTTCAATTTCTGGTCGATACTGTTAGTGATAGTGTCTATTATTAATTCAAAATTAATGCCAAAAACATCAATGATTATTATCTTTACTTAGATATGTCCTACTTAAAGAATTTTCAAGGATGTTTTACAAATTTTGCAAAACACACACTATAATAACAATTCTAAACTTCTGATCAATAGCGTATATCGCCATTAACACTATCCCGTGATCTATCCTCGTTAATCAGTATTATTAATCGCCAATTACAAGATGCTTGGAGGCAATGTTCGATCGAGCATAACGATTAAACCTTTTACTGGAAAGTGTTCCATGTATTTACGTTCACAGTTGCATCAAATCCCTCTTATTCAGAGATGTCGAAGACTTTGTAGTAGCTCGATTATTAGACCATAACTAAACATCTGACGATCTATCTTTCCATGTTTTAGTAATTGAAATTCCAATAATTTTTCTATTTAAAAAATAATAATTTACCTAATAAAACAATGAATTATCATCGATTTTACGTAACAGATGAAACAACCTCCAATCAGAAGAATAAATTCTTTGATGGCAATTTAACTTTATTAATACGGCAATAAGACCGAGCGACGTGAACGGTACATTAATCCGACAGCTTTACGATGCTGAGAAATATATATACGGTCACTGCAATAGTTTGCGCGATGTTTCGAAAATATATGTACATACGTATTTTCCGTACTTGAGTATATACTCACGTTAGAGGGTTAGATTTAACGTGGAAAGTCACGTAACCGATACAAAAAGAACTGTATTACCCGATTCTATTCTGTGCTTGTTCTTTACGAAGGCGGTGATCAATTAACATTGCACAATCCGCCTAATTACAATTACTATTTTGCGCCATTTAATAGTATTAATTGTACGCGAGTTCCTATTGTCAAAGATAATTCAA
The DNA here is from genome assembly GCA_002806875.1 of Lepidotrigona ventralis hoosana. Classification (NCBI taxonomy): domain Eukaryota; kingdom Metazoa; phylum Arthropoda; class Insecta; order Hymenoptera; family Apidae; genus Lepidotrigona; species Lepidotrigona ventralis. The sequence goes on from NIPQ01090040.1 coordinate 9,322, forward strand.
CGAAGGCGTAACACCTATCACTTGTCGTTGCATTTCGCGTGCATGTGATTGATTTTATTCTCCGTTATTAAAATAATAAACAGCTCGTATTCTTTCGTACAGAAAATTTTATACAGATCATAGAGCAATTTGTATTTTTTTTTATTAATGTTTATTAGTTTATTAGTTTATTAGTTAATGTTTATTTATTAGAGCAAAAAATGTAATATAGAATTTTATAGAATTTTCAATTAATCGCTAACTGCGGATTATTTCACGTTTAATACTGAATCAATATCGATCGGAAAATGTTGAAAAATCATATGACGTCACAGCCACGTTATAGGTTATAGTAACATTAGTGACTGTTGTAGCATTAAAAAGCGATTGGAACAATTGTGTTTGGTACGTACGCTTAATAGCTTTCAGATTATCGTAGAACTTGATTAATCCAATTCAATCAATGCAATTTTATTCTAATTGTAGAAATCTATCACCTGCCTTTGGTTGTGAATGAATCGAGCTACGATGTCGGCTGTAGGCAACCTATATTACAAGAAGTAACGGGTTAGATCATTTGTCTATTATCTCAGCTATGAATATAAGATCGACTATTGTTACCTGGGGTCACATGGTTCACGAACGATAAATTTGCCATACTAAAGGAACGATAACTTTTAATCATGTCAACAAAATGCCGCGTGATGATGCATGAACAATGATAGTACAGTCTTTATAAATCGAGTCATAATCGACCAGTGATCGTGACTTTGTATCATTTAGTCTATTGTCTCTGTTGAGAAATTTAAAGTAATCCAGAAGATTATATAATAGATCTCCATTTATTCAAACTTGTCGTTGATTAAATAATTCGTATAATTTGCTTATGAAAATATAAAATTTCATAAAAATCTGTAGTTCACGAGTCTGAAACATTAAAGAAATATATTTATAAACAAATTTGAAATTAACATTCACATCTGACAACAACGTATAATAATTTTGGAGTTGATACAAGCGAGCAATTTTTCAACAGAGAAGAATATGTATATAATAATTAAGAATGATATAACCTATTAAATTATTTACCTCTTTCTGATTGCCTGTAATATAGAGTTCGTCTGTGATGCAGACAACGACTGCAGCATATATCTCGTCTTTCTGTACCTCGTCTGTGACGCCAGTAAAACGACAACGTAAATATTTCGATCTATCGATATATAATTGTCGAGCTGGAAAAGAGAAAGTTATTTCTCATGCTCTCCGTGTACGAAATTTGGAGTGAATATAAATATTATATCCAACTTATTATATCAAAGTTGTCAGAAATGACAAACAAAGAACATTTTCAACAATTACGAAACTGAGATAGTTTCAAACAGTACTTGTAACGAAAAAATTTTGTCGGATATAATGGAAATTAATTTGAAGAGTAAAGTCACATTTAGTTATGAAGAAGCATTACTTCATTACGTTACATTCGTAAGTTACTACATAATTTTATTAAGTAAATTAATAAGACTTACATGCGTTTGATTTAGACCAAAATTTCTTACTTTTTGTTCCGAGTTAACCTTAGTATAAAAAGCGCGCGTACTGAGTTCTGGTTAAGTGCAGACTACAGCGCCAACGGCGAAATATGCAATACGATTCTCGAACGTAATCGATATTTCTCGTGATCGATTTTTAAATAGGAAACATGGCGGAAAGACATCACATCTGTGAAAGAAGTGTTGCAGAAGTTCTCAGATAAAAAGTTAAATCAATAACTGTTAGATTTGTGTTTGTGTTGAGAATTTTTCCTGAATTTTATAAATCTATACAATTAATGTATTTAATATATCTCAAGTTCTGAAAGATAATCATACAAGCTTTATCAAGCACAAATAGATATATACGTATTTTATTATATACTTTTATACTTCCGTTAACATTTTCATTTTTTGATTATTTAACTTTATACTGTATAATTTTTAGCGATAGTTTATTAATAATGTACGTATTTAATAGTTAAAATAATTTTATTGCCTGATATACTAATATATAATATTTTTCATTTATTAGAGTAAGGCGTACAAGGCTTTGAAGCTGGAAACTCGAAGTTCAAAACAACATAAGTACGTGTGTGTGTGTGTGTGTGTGTGTGTGTGTGTGTGTGTGTGTGTAAGGCTCACACATACTTATTCTGCGTCGCAACATTTTCGACTGAACCTGTCGAGAGGAGTCTACGTTTATGTTCGTCTAATTGTTAATTATCGTGCCTATTCGTTCAAGATCACCCCATCCCCTACTATTTTCTCAATTGTGAGACGAGACGTGTCACGAAGAGTCATTCGGCTGCCAGATTTCATGACAGTATTAACACGTATTACGTTGTATAAGATTCGTAATTTTTTCTAACCTATAAGTGGCGTCTCATCGATGGTGTCGCTTTTTCGACACTCTTTTATTTCCTCACTAATTATACCTCAATAATAGTAACCATTTAATTAATACACGTGTATTTAACGATTCATTGAGCATTATAATAACGAAATCGTACAATGCTTTGAAACTTTTTGCGTCGATTTTTTGTCAATTGTCAATTTCACTTGTATCGTTTCATTTTCACATAGTTTCCTTCATTTGATACATTTGTGTTGACTTTTGGTTTTTTTTTTGTGCAGAAAAATTTGATGAATTTTCATGGAAATTTAGTAATATGTTATTTATGTTAGATAACATTTGGTATACAATTTATATATATTTCAAATACAGTTCGCAATACATAATTTCATACTTATTTGGAATACAAGAATAAAAATAGAAAAGATTAAATTAATTAATTCTATTTCGAATATAGAATTTGTAGTAGCTTAACCTTTAGAAAAATAGCAGTATTTTCTGAATGAACACATCCTTCCCCTATTAATCAGCTTTATTTTCAGAAAATTTTTGAGACCGCGCGCAATGCGGTCGATAGAGTCGCAAGTGTTTGTTGCGCAATATTTTAATATTTTTCTGAGCAAAATGGCTCTCATAAAATTAGATTATTCATTTAAATTCGCGTTAGAATCAGTGAGTCCATCGATTATTACCTAAACGTGCGCGTTGATAGTCTTTTATTTTTCTTTTTTTTTCCTTGTTCAATATTCTGTATTAGAGTCAGTGGTCAAGAGGACGAGACTTCGGACCAATCTTCTCCAGGAGATCAAGATTGTAAGTAGTTTTATATATCATGTCTCAATTTATTCAATTTTTCAAATTTAACAGCAAAGTATAATGTTTGTTACAGACGCTTCGCAGCATCAATTTTTTTTCATTATTTGGGGAAAATCCAACAGTGGCTCTAAAGGCCAAGAACGTAAGAATTTCATTATCTCCAACTTAAGATTTTGTTTTGCTTTTAAATATAAATTCTAATGTTTAATGTTTTGTTACAGATCTTCTATAGTCTTCATTTCCTCTAAATCTCCAGGAATCTTATGATGCTTCAAAAGCTAAAAATGTAAGTACTTTAGCATGGTATATTTAAATTTTATTCTTTATAATTCTCTTTCTATTGAAGTCGAAGGTAAAATTATATAAAATAATTACACTTCAAGTTATTGGTCCCAATTTTTATCATTATTAAAATTAAAATTTTCATAAATAACACTGTGTCTTTAGAAACAATATGTTTTTTGTTTTTTTAAGAAAGTTTTCACTGCGTCCCCTCCAACATTCTCAGTGATATCAATTTGATGAGAGTCTTCACAGTAACTTTCCAATACAGCATCGATACGTTCTTCACATCTATCATGTGAGTCGCATGCATTTATGTTCCTTCGGTCACTCAATCATGTCATAGGACGAAAGGTCCGAATCGGCACGGGTGACTGGTTGTATACGTAGAACTTTTGATGAGCATAATGACCGCGGGTATTTCTTATATCCGTGAGTAGTAACATTTTTTCAGATTTTTTATGTATCAGATCAGGATAGGGCTTCTTGCACATCGCGATGTTAACAATTAGAATATATACATTTATAATAATTTATAATAATTACTTATAATAATTAAAGTACTTTCAATATAGATGCTTGCAAAAGTAAAACATTCATATGAATATTCATATGAACAGATAAATTATAAATATTTATAAATAATTAATTTGAACTATAATAGATTAGAATTCTTTCCGTAGAAAAATGTATGAGATTTTATGTGCAAGAAGGTATTTCGCGACAGGTAGATTTTTGAATCAAAGCAACAAGTTTGAACATTTGCTTTCACATTTTTAAAAATGTGCTTTGATGAAGAAGTCACCTGAGATTATTCTATCAACATTTAATTTATTGTATAATTGTTGCATTCGCAACTGTATGTAATGTCTATAGATCTTTTTAACAAATTGTTCATTGTTTTTATTCTCTTGCAATTTGAATAATTTCTGAAAGAGTAGAGTCATTACAATTTAACATAAAATAATACAATAGTCCGTTAGATACAAATTATGTAAACTAATCATTTTTTTAGTTTAGGATTTTCAGGTTTAATCCCTTCCGTGTTCATTGTCAGGATCTCACTCACGTGCCCAGGTGCTACTTGGGTGGGTGAAAGACATTGGGCACGATGACCATAGTTTGTAATTTTATAAAAAATTTCTCAGCGACTGACAATGTGTTAGCGTATCGTGCACGACGTATTTTCCGCATGTGTGTGTGGTTAGGATGTGGAATTGCGTTGGTTTTATTGGTATTATTGTCTCATTCATTATAAGCTGTAATATTTAAAATATTTATGTACTAATTTATAGAATTATGAATTTATTATTATAATACCTAATATAATTACATTGTTTTTATTATTATACTATATATAATTACACTGTTATTATTATTATTATTATACTATATTATATTATTATTATATATCAGTTATAATAGTGATTCCAAGTCAACTTGCACATATAATGTAATTTTTTTCTCAGTTATTAATATTAGCAGTAAATATAAATATGTTGCAATCACGTTTTACGCAATGATCGCTAGCCATTGTCAGTCGATTTCAGGAAAATGGTACGTAAATTAAAGTGTGAAAGTTGTGTGTTAAACTCGGGTGTCGGAGGCGTCTCGGGACGTTCTCTCTAGTTTAGGTCTGCGCCCGAGTGGTATGTGTGAGAACCGTGGAGTAAATGTGTTGGTGTGCCTGTTTTGCCATTTTTTAAATATAGGGCGATTGGTTAGGATAGGTAGCTTACTTTCTGGTGTGCCTGTGTTTAATTATAAGTAGGTAGGGCCGGACAGGTTGGCACATTCTGATCGCGTGTCACCTTTTCGCGTGTCCAACCTGTTTCAGGAAATCTAATTTGAAAAATCGACAGTGAAATTGGTACAAATGGAGCATGCCATTGTTTCTGGTTTTACTCTTCGATTTTTCGAATTTAGTATCGCGGTCGCGGTCGCAGGTAGGTCGCGAGTAGGTCCCGAAACGAACGTTTTTGTAGGTGTTGCTCGAGCACGCACATGCTAACGGACAACGATCACTATGATCGATGGTCGTCCATGTGTATTGGTGTCAATTTTCGCGGTTTATCTTCCTATTTCACCTTTATAAGTTATTTTTTGGTTTGCGATTAGAGAGACTCGAGCTAGATGTAAGTTTCAGCGGGCATTGCGCTCGAAGAGAGAAGAGGCTAAATGCCGAAGAGGCCCGGCAAACTGCCACGAAGAAGGTCACAACAAATGGCTTCTCATTCTCTGGATTATTTAAATGATTTTAGAGCATGGGATGCCATTCTCGTTACTACTTTGTCATTATGCTCTTTTTAGTATTTGTAGTTGTATTTTTTTTTTTTCTTCAGCATTGATCATCATCGTTTTGGGCAAATCGCGGTTTTTTTACTGGTTGATTTAGAGTTGCGAAATATTTTCGAGACTCTTTATTAGTGTTGCGAGAAATTGATTACGGTTTAAATTAGAGTTGCAAAGAAATGATAATCGTGTTTGCTTTAGATTTGCGACTTATGATTTCGCGATTGTCTTTTGGAATTTTGATTGTGAGCTTTTGTATTCTGATAATAATTTTTATTAAACTTAGTTTTAAAATTAGTGTTGTGACATTATTTCATCGCGATTTTCAATATAATTTTAATTCTTAGTGTTACGATATTGTTACGTCGTTTTCAATTACATTTCCTCTTAGTGTTGCGATAATGAATGGCCGGGTTTCTTAAAGTAGTGTTGCGTTTACAAAGTACCGAAATTCTTCCACTGGATTTGTGGAAGGCTGTTTCTGCTCCTGGATCATCTGATGCAGCTACAAGAGCTTCACGGATCATTAGATGATCATTCATTAGCAACCTCCAGCATGGTTGCATTGGACGCGTTGCTATTAGTGTTGCGTATTTTTAAACATATGTGCATAAATTAATAGCATTGCCTACTTAATTTCTTTAAGTTTTCTAAATTTTTTTAAGTTTTATACATGACGAACCACTCTTCGCGTTTGATTTGGAAAATTTCCTATTTCATAATTAGTGTTGCGAAACAAACAAGATATTCGGGTTCGTAATGTAGATAATTGTGCAGTAACCCTTCTGGTTATTGAGGAATTTTTTTTTTGTAGCCTTTTTGGCTATTGTATTGCGATTTTTTTTCAATAACTTTTCTGGCTACTGTTTCAGATCTTTTGTGTCAGTGGCCTCTCTGGTTAAGTTTTCTTTTTCAGCACTCATTATTACTGCATTTGTTATTGAAAATACTGCTATAAAATATATATTTTTTTATTAACTTTGTTATAACTTTGTTTTGAGTTTTAGAATACAGAATTTTATTATGAATTTGATATATTTACATATATGAATGTGATTTCATGTTTCATATATATAAAATAAAGTAACAAAATATTTAAATATTTAAAAATTTTGTTACAAAACAAAAGTTATTTTCTTTCTCTGTATTCCAAATGTTTCAACAATAAGGTAGAATTTTATAAATATTCGAATTTGCATAAATCAAAATTTATTCGCGATTGTCGTTTATTTGTAACACAATTTTTGTAATGAACATTTTGCGCAATTCTTTTTATTCTTCGTATATTATATAACCTGAAAATATTATATAACCTATAAATAAAAGCTGAAAGGCAGATCAATATAATTTTCACTTCTTTCAATTTTATCAAAGATAAATTTTTAATTTCTGATTCGATTTTTTTCAGTCCAATTTAAATCGAATCACTAGAGATTCTTCCTTTCAATTTTCATAATTTCAAGTAAAGAAAACAATTCAATTCAATTAATAAAATATAATTATGAAATAACATGTTGACAACAATCTGACTTTTTTCAGGTCTTTTCATTTTGTCTATTTATTTAAATTATTTTTACTTCTATTTTGTTTTGCCAAAAAATCACAAAATTTTTACTACGTCGATAATTCGGAGCATGGGACACAAAGTTCCATGAGATGCAATGCCTACTCATATATATTTGTATAGAAAGTTTTCAGCATCTTCTCACGCATTGTCACAGACGTTAGAAGAACGAATTTTCATTGTTTCTCTCATCGTACAGGAACATATTTTTTACCATACCAACAATAAACCTGTACGTTGAACCAGGCAGAGAAAACCACTACGCGAAGAAAGTGTTTTTTTACGCGTATACTTATGTATATGCAGCAGAGTATCACTTTTGTTAGTGCGTGGGAGAAGCGACCAGTCTAGTCGCTTAGAAGCTGGGATGCAAAATTGAAAGTGGAATGTCTCGCGCTTCGATCGAACGATCGTTCTTTTTATCTATTTTTAGTGTCGAATAGTTGCTAGTTGCAACATCGTTTGATACGGTATAATTACTGTCGTAAAGTCGAGAAAGCGGTAAAATGTCGCTCGATAAACGTACGATTCCTGGAATGAAACAAACGATTGGATCACGCTTGCGTTTCCCTACATCAGAAGTCATCGGGGACCACCGTCATCGATCTGCTTCGATTTCCGGTCTTCCACATCGACGCACGCGACTTGTTAGCTTGCGAGGCAATAAAACGTTAATTAGACTTATCTAACGCTCGTTCGCTCGGCTTTTCCTCGATCGACGATCTGGTTCAAGGAGGTTTTGATTCTTGCCCTTTTTTGGAAAACGGAGGTGCGTGCAAATGAACTATAATTTCCTACAGTTTCCTAGAATTAATCAGGAAAATAGCACACGCGATCGTGATTGCTTTCGATCGCGAGCTTGAGCAGGAAGTGCATCAGAGTTCAAGGAAAAAGGATGATTCGAAGAAATGTCGAGTGTTCAAATTGGTAATTTGCTCAGACTTGCATAAATTGGTGGAGTATTAGACTTTGGAATCTAGAAAGTTTCCTCTCGGTTATAGCGCAGTATTATTTCTCGGTTATATCTGTATTATTATTATTTTTAGAACTATTATTATTATTTTTTTACAAATGACGCATATATGCTTTTCCAAAAATATAAAAATGCTATGAAACATGGTTATTTCTAACGTTAGGTTAGGTCCAAATCTAAGATATTGTTCTGATTAATCAACTCACACGAGTTTCAAGCGAATCGAATTTAGATTGCATTACTAACATAAATCTGTTCACTTGAAATATCGTTTCAAGTTTTCATACTTGTTCTCAGTTAAATCGCTGGAACTTGCGCAACTTGGTTAATTTGAACTAGACTTGTTTTCACGTTAGGGGAAAAAAGAAAAAACAAATCGAATCGAATTTAGACAACTTCAAATTCTATAAGTACAATGAAATGTAATCGTTCTTTGATCAACAATAAGTAACTTTGAACTTTTACAATTGAAGTAGAAGATTAGCTCATAGTACTTATAACATTGAACGAGATCAAGCTGCACATGACTTACTGCCGGAAAGCCGTCGGAAAGAAAAAATAAAGAGGAAAGTATTTCTGTCGTCTTGCGATCGAAGATCGATTACAAGAAAAAAGAATCGACGTACATTGATCAAGAATGTGTGTCGATTTAAAAGTGTTTAAATCGAGACGCATACCGCGGCATACCGGAAACGATGGTTACAAGTTTTTCATTTCCTGGGAAGACATAACCAGGCAGGAACATTCATCCGGTTGCGCTACATTCGATCGAGAATCTGGTCTCGTTATTCTGCAATCGTTGCCTCATTACGTCACTCGTCCATGCACCTTCTAACAAGCCACGATTCTTGGATCAATAGTGTATATACATATATACAGTCACGATCTACATTCACGATACAGTGTACCAGGAACAGACTTCGTACGCGTGGCTTTCGAACGCTTTTACTTGGACATCGGCCTGACTCGTAGCATTGAAAGAAGGCTGAAATCCCTCCGCATATTCCCACGTGTTATCTAATCTAATATAAATACAAAACGGACAAGGGATAGACGGTACACAACGGTGATGGAAACGAGTATGTTAAAGTTTCGACTCGATGTTTTCCAACAGTCATAATAAGACCATATTACCATAGACTGTATGAATAAATCAAACGGGAATGCCAGCGATTAATCTTGAAACGGAGAACGTTGGTCCCTTGCGGATAATCGAATATTCGCGAGTGAAAATGGCCCTCGGTTGTCAACGATTACAGAGGGTTCGACGTACCGCAATTTCGCAGATTGTAGTCCCTCGAATATGATTAACGATCCGTACCGGACAGATTATATATGAAAAGAAAACGCGAAACACCCGCTTAGAGAATAATCTTGGCGCTGAACAGCACCTTGCATGCACCTCCGGTGCATTTACTTTCAATCGAAAAGTCGCGCTAATCGTTTGGATATGCGAATGTAAATTCTGGTCGAAGGAAATGGCAAGAAGTTTTGTTAAATGTGGAGCAATTTCTGTGATGAAACGTGCCACGGTTTTATGCATCGCGACGGAAAATGATACATTCTTTCCGATGGATATAGCTGTCAATCAGCATCAGTTCTCCGAGAGTTACGACATGAACGCTTGTCACTTGTTCTTACAGCGGAGATAAGTACACGCTTGAATAGAGAGCGGTTTTACATGATTCGCCATTCTTCTATGGCAAGAAATGTTCTTGGAAGGAATAAACGGACCTTCTACCGTAAAACTTGAAATCTGAGAAAGGATTGTGAACTCGTTCGCAATTTCTCAGAGCAACACCACTGTCTCGGCACCACTCCCTTGGCTCGTTACTTGTTCAAGGTTAACAGACTCGGAAGAATTGCAAATTTAGCGTAAACTGTACAATTCGGGTTATTCATTCAATTCAAATTGTACACTCCTTCGTTTTTCTTTTCATTAATTAAATTTTATTAATTATTGACATTACGTTATAATTGTTTCAAGAATCTTGTACACGCTACATTGTTCTTTGTTAGTGAAGCCATAAATTTCACAGGACAATGCCTGTCCGCCTCGAGATCGCAACGCTGATTTATCAATTAGCTAATTTCCGACCGAAAGGAAAGAAGAAAGGTTATTTCATAAGATGACGAACTTGGACGGTGACTCGTTGCGGTGATAAAGCTGAATCGATCGATGGAAATAATTCTTTCTCGAATCGAAGAAAAATTTCGTCTGTCGTCATCGGTGCAAGATCACTTCGTTTACAACTTCGCAAACTCCTCAACCTGAACCAGTTACAACGAATAAAAATGGTCAAATGTGAACCAGTTATCCACCTGAAAGTCATTCGACACGGCCCATAATCTATAAGCAAGCTTCGTATTGAAAACCAAGAAACCGGCAACTCTACTCTAGGAATTTTACCAGTTCAATTACACGAACGTATCCATGCAGTTGAAACGATTCAACGGCAAAATGGAGACAGTACCGGTGGGGAAGGAACGCGTCAAGTGGAAAAGGAGCAAGACGAAATGTGAAATGTGAAATTCATCCGAAGTGAGTCAGTCACGTGGATCGGTTCCGTTCACCACGATGAAGAAATAAACGAATTGAATTATTTTCAACGCCGTTCCATCGAGCGTGCCAAATGCCAATTGATCCGACGAGCAACAAGATCGCTCGCTTATCTTATGATTTCCGCGGGAAAATAGCGAGACAATGGTGGCGCACGGTCGTTAAAACACGGCGAAGAAGCGTTTCGGACACGGAATCTGGCGTCGTTGTGTTGAAATGCGTCGCGTGTCCGATCTAAATCACTTTTCACTGGCACGCTCCGCTTAATCTACGCAAGCTGCTTTCTTCCGACGTTGCTTTCCTTTTCGAAGAGAAAAGGCAACGCTCTGGATTCACCGTCGACTCGTTCACCATTTTCCTCCGCTTCCGGCGTTCTTCTCTAATTATCCGTTTCTTCGTTTTGCTCTTCCCTATCTCGTTCAATGACTTCTGATATATTTTCTCTTGCTCGAAGATACGACATTTTTTAATCGCTGTCTTAAAAGAAAGATTGAAAATTTGCCAATAAATTTCTTGCTGATTTTTTGGTGAAAGTGTTGGAACACTGTATCTCTTTTTTTATCTTTTGCAACATAATAGAACAGAATAGATGTTCGACAAGAATATGATAAATGTGTATTACATTAACGTGACATACCGTTTTTTTTATATATCCGTTAGAAAATTTTTAAGTTACCATAATCGAATGTCGTCCACAGTTAATTAAGTCCTAGTTGGTAGTCGATTATACATATAAAATTGAAACGCAAAAAAAATTTTTTTTACAAACTTATTTTTTTGTCTTGTCGATTGGTATTGATTCTGTTGATAAATTGGGTAATGAAAAATTTTAAGAAATTGAACTCGGCTGTTCTGATTGATAAATTAAAACTTATCGTCGACTATTTGTTGACGCTGACGAACTCCATAAATTGAAAAGTGATGATGTTACAAACAGTTGAAAGTGAAAGCAATTTCATTCATTTTTCAAGAATGAAACATTAATCACCCNGTCTTGTCGATTGGTATTGATTCTGTTGATAAATTGGGTAATGAAAAATTTTAAGAAACTCGGCTGTTCTGGGTAATGAAAAATTTTAAGAACTCGGCTGTTCTGATTGACAAATTAAAACTTATCGTCGACTATTTGTTGACGCTGACGAACTCCATAAATTGAAAAGTGATGATGTTACAAACAGTTGAAAGTGAAAGCAATTTCATTCATTTTTCAAGAATGAAACATTAATCACCCGTTTGTATAACGAAATTGACAGAATGATAAAAAGTAAAGTTTATCAAGTCTGATTTCTGAAAGGTTCAATTACGAGTAGACGACATGCGTGCCGATCAATCGAAAACGCAGGAAACATTGTAGCACAGGAACAACGTCGAAATGTAACCGTTTTCCAACAGTGGTGGTTTCATTTACGTTGTAGACCAGTAATTTCACGGAACACTAAGATCGGTAATCGATTCTCGATAAGACGAAACAGGTTTTCAACCGATTTGATTTCGTCAAGAGGCACGAAATGTCACTTCCTCCATACTTCATTTGATAATTACAACAGTTTCCTTTCTCTCTCTTTCTTTTTCTTTCTCGTTCGCACGTAACCAGAAAATATACAATCCAGGATGAATATGCTACTCCGTTGAAGTTTCCTGACGTAACGAATCCATTCGATACGACTGGAAAATCAATGATCACCATTTAGGAGTAGTAATTGAATACTTTACTGTAGAACTAGTTTAATTAACCTGATCGCGAAAACAGGAAAAAAGAAGCAACGAATAAACGACGATGTAATGAGATCATTCGAGTACCGGTATTGCTTCTCTTGGAAATTACTAGTCGTATTATTGTCATTCTTTGCACGGTAATTCTTTTTATTTAAAAATCTTTCATTTTTTTGTTATATATTAGTTTGCCCCTACGGAGGATATTATGTTTACATTTGCAAGGATTGAAGGTTAGAACCTATCTTGATTCATTTTTAATTTAGCTGGTTCAATTAACACGTTAACCTTCTCTTAACGCGTTAATTTCCTTCGCATCTTATTCTCCGATACCTATTCTACAATTGGGACAGGATACTTAGCATGATAATTTCCAGCATTTCTAGTCTTGCTTCTTGGAGGACGCAGAGAAATGAATCAATAATCGTTAGATATTCCGGTTTGTGTTTCTATAAGTTAGATCTACCAGCCGTTATAGCAGGTCGAAGCGTATTTTCGATGGCGGGGAAAAAAATTGCGAAAAGGAGAAATCGAAGAGTGCTTCCCCAGCGGCGAAGTAAATATTTCTACCCGATCCAAGAGCACCACGTATAAATATGCGTACCACTTGAATAAATCTCGACCGCCTTTCAAAACCCTAGGCTAGGTACGTTGGCCTGGCACATTCGCTAATCCGAGGATTTTCACCGACAAATAAATAGCACCTGTCCAGCGATATTTATAGGTATCGACTAGAAGCTCGCAATCGAAGACAAATTTATTCGATCGTGGTCTCTGAACCTGGCACCAAGACAAAATTCCAACAGTTCTGCTCTGCAGTTTTGTAAAAGCTCAAAACCGACGCTTCCAAACGAGAAATGCCAAGCAGAAACCTCGATGGGATCGTTCCTCCCGATCGGTTGTGTTGTCAAGGTGTGCCAAGGTGATCCTTCGAGTCGTATCGAAGATATAAACAGTCAGGTAGCACCGAGAGTCATGAACGTGTAACACGTGTCAGCGCAAGGAAGCTTCTAAAGGAACGCGAAACGCAGCTCGAGCGTAGACAAAGTGTCCGGCCCCTCCACGTGCGCCTACCTACTATCAGACTGCTCTGTCAGAAAGACGGATAGACCCGGTAAGAAGCCGATGGCGACGTAGAAGGGCGCCGAAGAAAGCTAACGTTATAGCTTGGCGCGATCTTACTTCGGTGCAAAGGAACCCCACCTAAAACCCCTTCACCTTCGTCAGGAGTGGAGTCAGGAGTTGTAACCGACGGCGGGGGGATTCGAACGTCACTTTTCCAGACCTCTAAGCTAATTATTAGCAGCGGCGCCTTCCAAACATCTGGAGATATTACCACCTACCCGGGTATCGCTACCACCTACCACCTACTAGCCGACACTTTATGCCACCTCTCCGGCCGGTGCCGTACGTCTCGATCTGAAAAGGAGGTGAATGCGCGGAACAGTGTATCATTGGACAAGAAATTGGGGCAGGAGCCAATGGTAAGGTGCGCGAGGTGGAGCGATAGGTTTTAAATAGATGTACAAGAGCATACACTGGATTACGACTAGTCGGATAAGACCGATAGACGCGCGTATCACCGCGGGATTTCGGGAGCAGATACGCGACCTCGCGTCTCGTATCGGGTCCGTCGACGAACGTCGTCGCCGTGGTAGTAGTTCTCGCATTCCTTGGGGATAACGGGCGAACGGTGTGAAACCCGACGAGGGAGAAGTGACAGTTGAGATACACCGGCAAACACAAAGAACGTCTCAGTCGACGCTGAGCCATTGCCTCAGCAAGTCTCACCACAAGTCGGAGATCTAGTTCGAGAAAGTTTCCACCGATCACCAGCCATGAGACTCGCCGCCGGTGGCTACGCGATGCTCGTGCTCGTGACGATTTTTACGTGCATGCGTGTCTCACTTGCGATACGTGTCACGCAGACCTCCGGTAGGAAGAACGGTGAGTCATTTTTCTTGCACGTCTTCTTTTTCTCTTCTCCTTTTCGCTCTTTCTGTTCGCCTTCTATTCGCCTTGTTGCCTCTCTATCGTTGCTTCTTCCTTCTTCCTCTTCCTCTTCCTCCTCTTCTTCGCTCCGGTACTCGTTTACATTTCCTTGCTCGGTTGGCCGCACCGGTATCTTCGTCCTCCTCGGATTCACGGTCCTCGACCTTCCCTTGTATCTTCCCTCGCTCCGTTTTCGCTTCCCAGCCAATATACTCCACCAGTTCCCCCTTCGGTCTTCTTCCTGCTTCTTCTTGCTTCTCCCGCTACGTACTACGATCGTTTTTCTTCGCGCGTTCTCTTGCTCGTTTCATTCAATCGGGTCTCGCCAGTACGTGGATTTTCGTGCCCCGATCTGACAGCAGGCAGTCGCGAGTGAAGTGTACTTACTCGAACTGTGTGCGACAAAACGTACCAGGGAGAATCAGTGAAGGATATTGTGATGTGTCACGGGATAATACTTCGTTCGAGGGGACGTGGCTACGCTACACAGCCACGAGACGATTGTGTTTTCTCACGCGACTCGCAGGTCTTTTTCTTTACTCTGATCAAACAAACACCGACCGACTTTCGTAAATGTCACAGTAAATGCCAGGCGAGATTCTCATCTCTCGTGTGATTCTCGATAGATTTCACTTGGCCGTGAATCGTGTTAGAAGCTGGCGTTTCGTTTCACCGAACGGATAAAACATTGTGGAAACAATCGACTCAAAATTACTCGTAGTACCTTCGTAACGTGCTTTATCGTCAACTAAAAATCGAACGGATCGATCCTTCAAAATTTTTCGGAGCAAACGTTGAAGTTTCCTTGAAACTCTACCTAGATTTTTAATGAATTTTCGATATTCCAACAAAATATCTAATAATGAACGGTGTGCACGTTCGCCAGGAATGGAACCGCAAATTCCAACGTTTTTCCCGATCCTCGATGTCCCGATACCGCGAGTGATAGTTGATGTGGAAAGTAACGCGCAAAAAGCGCGCGAAAGAAGTCGATCGATTTCAAACCAGAAGAAGAATCTTCTGACGAGACTAGAGAAAGAGAGAGAAAGAGAAAGAAGTAGTGTGTTTGCTGTGTAAAATTGCACCGTTACGTCGCAGACTATTCACGAGTACCACACAAGTGTCTCGCAAGTGGGTCACTCAAGGGATTAAGTCATTACGTCCATTTTACGTCCGTTCGATCGACATTGGATAAATCTCTCTTACGGCAATTCTTGTCGTTCTTTTCTCTTTTGACTGATTTTACCTTTCCGGCTCACCAACGTTTCTCCTCGTCTCGATCGTTGCCCGTTAACTGTGAAAACTTTCGATTACGACCGGCAAACTCGATTGACTAGGATTCTAGCGCGCAAACGCATGTGCTCCGGTCAGCTGACGAACTTTTAACGAGGGAAGTTTGAGGCTGGAGACCAACCGACTCGCAAAATACGGCAAATACGTTACACGATCGCCGTCTGCGATGGAAGTAATTGCTACAATTATAGCAAGCGCGACTAATCGCTCTACACCTAGCAATTATTTCCGATTTCTGTTAGTCACACGATCCTCCAAACGTCGTCCAGCTTCACTAATGTCATTTAAATGAAGATCAAATCACCAAATTTCAAGTTGAGTTCCCGGTTACCAAATCCTTTTTGAATATCGTTGAAAAAAAAAAATAAAACAAACGATTAATTATAATTACCCAAAGGTTACTCTGTTAATCGATTTTTATGAAAAAATCGTGGAATTGGACCTGCTGACCCATCGATCATAATCTCATTGGAAAGAACGACACGACGAATATCGTTTCTTTTAAATCGTAATTTTTAACGATCGTACATTTTCAGTTTCCCTCCGTAATCTTTAATTTCGGCTTCTTTAGTCTCCCCTTTACTTTTTTTTTTCTCGCTGTCGAGAGACAGTGTTTAACAGAGGCACGAGCAGTCGAATTAATGTTCGGAGTAAGACATTTTTGTAACCAAATATACACGTGTTGAAATATCGTTACACACATCGTACGAAAGTGGAGGTGGGCACAACTGGACTTTTACGAATCTCCGCAAGATTTGTTCCGTGGTTGGTGCATGTTCGACATTTGCATACAACAACCGATTGTCCGCGGCAGAGTTGTTTAACTTTCGAGCCTGAATTCATTAACGAGATTTTCACCCGAAGTATTTCAACGGCGGTAAATTCAGAAATTACGATACGACCGACTGACCGTTCCGATCGGCAAACTCGCATTTTTCTCTAGCGACCCAGCAAGCTTAAACCTATCGATCGAATTATTGTTAAAGAATCATGTTCACGTACGTGTTCGCTAGGAACAAAACGCAAGGAACTTGATGAATTAATATTCTTTCAGCGGATCCAACAATAACTTCTTTTCTTATAATAACTTCTAAAGAACCATGTGTGTATAAAATACATACGTGGCAATCATTGACGATTCCTCCGGCGGATCTAACAATCTCGATCGTTTTCCTTTCCATTTTCTCCATCTTTATATATCGTACTTCAATCAATCTTGCGGTACAGAATATTTTCTCACTTTCCCAAAAATATCGATCAATCATCACGTCAAAGAATCACGTATTAGAATGCAAGAAACTTGACGACTCCTCCAGCGAATCTAGCAACCTTGATAGCTATACCTCCCAGTTTCTCTATTTCTACGTAAGATAGTCCATTCAATCGTCGGCGTAGCCATTAGAAATTGGTTTTCAAACAGCGGATGGCATACTGCCAGCGCATATAACAGTTTATCGTAGACTGGTCGAACAACTTGTTCACCTACATATAACGTTCACTGCTTCTTCGTACGCGCGTGCTCGTTTCCCGCTAGAATTCTCGAAACTGACGTAAAAATTGCCTTGTCGGGTTCTCGAGCTTTGCTGATCGTCGTCTCTTTCTTCAGTCCACGGGAGAATCAACGTTTCTGTTCCCATCTTTTATTGCGTCGTTTCTTCTCCCTGATACTCGACTCGTCTCTTCCATCCAGCCAGTTTCGCGTCCTTAACGGTTCAAACGAGGAAACGTACAGCGTGTTTTATGAATGAAACACAGATGTTCGAAGAATCTGATCGTTTGGCCTTCGTTCGTCGTGAATCGGTTTAATGAATGAGCTGGATTTAATAAAAAAAAAAAAGGGAATGAATGTGATGATTGAATGGAGATCTATATTTTGGGAAGTTTGATCGAGATTAGAAAGATGGAAGAATGGAAATAAAGAGAATAAAAGTTTATTTAGATTCTTGGTAATTTTTTGTATAATTTTGTTGATTACTTCTTTGATTTAATTTGCGGTTAATTTGGATATACAAGGTACACGGAGTATATATTTCTCTTAATTATTCACTTGTATTAGTTATAAATTCATGTTATCGTGGACAGACGTAAACGAACAGATTCTATATAGAGAATTTTACTTTAGATATATTTTATATTTCTACATATAACAATATATAAATTCTGCATACTCTTGAATATTTTAACCTTCTTCAAATCCGTGTGCTACTGAATCGAAAGTATAAATTCATCGCAAGACGCCGGAAAATGTTAACTCACTTAATCTTTGAAAGGAGAGATTCCCGGCGATTAGATTCGCTGAGTAACGTCTTGAATCAGAACGGTAATCCTCCATTCGACATAAGAAATTCTCGAAATTCTAAGACGGATTGTCCCACTTGTACCTGTTTATTACGCATTTAGATTCGCGAAAGTACTTTTCATAAATTTAAACTATGTCTGCCACGTCGTTGCAGTGCCAATGAAATATTTCATTAATAGAACGTAGCTAGCTGTTGCCTAGCAAATATTTTCATAAGTGTTACGTATTTTTTGAAAAAAAAAAAAAAAAAAAAAAAAAAAAAAAAAAAAAAACANAGTGAGCGAGACGAACACAAGAAACTTTCGAAGGAAGCACGCGTTTCTGCGAGAATCGGAGATGCATATCGTACCGATCCCGGCCGATCGACGTTTGTCCATTCGATCGTTCCCTCCTGTTCGTCGGATCCTTCGTTATTTAGATTGAGTCGTTCGTGTTCACAGCGAACAATTTGTTACGCTGACGTGTACGTCTCGTACGGATCGCAATCACCGGTGAAAACAAGCGACACCGAGGGCCTCGAGTACGTCACGCGTGCGTTCCGTGCGATCCTTCTACTCCGTTAAGAAAATTGATTCTAATAGATTCGAAATTGCACCTGTTCTACCTCGTGCGCGGCAAGTTTCAAACGAGAGATTGATTTTACTGCGAACGCTTCGCCCGATTGATACGATAATTTATAGCCGACTTTTGCTTTTTTCCATCACTTGCCAGATCGTTGAACAGCGGCATGTACGTAATAATGTTTCTAATGACGAATTCGATGGCACTGATCCTATATATTTCTTAACGCCGTACAACCATCATGTGGGCTCGGTAAGTTTATTTGTTACTCCTCTTTCTCTTCATATGATAATATAAAGAATATAATACCGTGGAATGTAAAACATTCAGGTTTGAAATAAATAGTTACTTTTTTGAGTAGTAGTAGTATGCAGTCGTATTTTATTTACACGCTTCAGTAGTATAGGTATTATTACAATCTCATTTTATTTACATGTGTTAATGATATAAATCTCAGCAGTAAAATGTATTGTCCGATTAATTTCGAACATATTATTGTCTTACAAAAATGAAGCTAATAATATTTTTTTTTTAAGTTGTATTTCTGGGTTGTAGCGAATGAAAAATCATTACAACTCTGAAACTTTTAAAGTTCCTCTTTAGATCTTTAGATAGGTTGGTAATGATATAAAAATTTGGACTTCTCTTGCAATTAGAGACGAGTAATCCATAATTACGGGTCAGCGGAAGGTCCGAATTTACCGAGTTCATTCGATACTCGTTTGATCCTCCGATTTGCCAAATCACTGACCCCATTAATCGATCTATTCAATTTTGCGGATTTTTCTCGTCCGTAAAAACCGGGATTACAAAATCACTGACGCTCACGATTTAAACTTTAGACCTCGATTCTCGATCGATTACGTACAGAAAATAAAATTTGACGTAAGAGGAGAACCAATCGACCGCTATGACGAGACGTAGTCCTAGGAATCGTGAAATTTCAGAGAATCTAACGGATGAATTGAAACGAACCAGTATTCAAACTATTTTTCTTTTTTTTTTTAAGAATATATAAGTTAGAAATCAATACTTCTACAAATCATTTTTTCTGACAGCGAGCAATTGGTTCGTTAATGTTGTTAACATCGAAAATGCAAGGAACCTGTCATGTTTGAAAAATGATCGTTACCAACGCAACGGTACAATGGGTCGTTCATCGCGGTGCAATTCGCCTCGCGAACACTACACTTTGTTTTAACGATTCCCTTAGGGATCCATTCGTTTCTCAATCTAGCCACGCGATACGAGGAATTATTCTCAACTGAAATAACTCGACTGCGAATTTATATTTTTCCAAATATAATTTAAAACCTAGATAGAAAATTGCTCTCTCTCTCTCTCTTTTTCTCTACTGAATATTACAAAGAATATTACAGTGTATGTATTCTCTGTAGTTTTCCGTTTCTCAATTTCTCATATATCTGCAGTCTGCGTGCAATCGATCGATCGAAAGAGAATCAATTCGACTTAACTTCGACTTTTAATTTGATGAATTTTTCGTTCCCTTTTTCCCTCCATCAGCCCTCTCTCGATTACTTACGGTCCCGTTCATTTCGAGTAATAACAGTAAACTTATTAGCCCTCGGGGCGAGTCTTCTCCTCGCGTTTGCTCAACCTGGATCGCGTTCATACGTTTTCCATAGTTCGCCGCAAAGTCACCGGGGGCAATCTGAACGAGGTCGTAAAATCCTCAATCGATATTACGAAGGATCGCACTTCTCTTTGATGATCCTTTCCTAGTAATCCTTCAATTGCCAACATAAACAGTGCGTTCTTTTTTTTGGAAAATTGTCGCACAAGGATTACGTATTGAGGAATGTTAGGATTGTCTTTGGTAGGGGAGAGAGAAATATTTTGTTCCTTCGAGCAATTATTTAAATCGATAGTAAAAGGATTAATTACACACATTCTCCAACATCGATCCTTCAGTTTTAAAATTTGCGATCGTGAAAGTGAACGGAAGAAGCAAGAAAAAGAACAAAAGTGATTCATCCGTGAGGAATCGGTCTCGTTGAGAGAAGAAAGGATTCGTTCCAGGAATACGAGTAGAAACGAATAACGGTTTTTGGGAGAAAGTTGCACCGTTGACATATCCCTTCCGTTGATCTAAAATTTCTTGCACAACGAAGCGTCACGGAGATCGATGTTCCGTACGATCGATGGATTTCACCCTATTCGCAAGATGTTTCGTAGTTAAGATTGACCTAGTAAATCACGATTTGAGTCTATGGCTCCTCATCGTTGAGTTAAGACGAATTTTCGTTTCTGAACTTGCGTGATTGTTAATGGCAAAATTCATTCATAATTAAGACAATAATTTGTATTTTCCCCTTTCGTTTTCACTACGTGCACCTTGCTTTTATTTCCTCACGATTCTGTTAAATACTTTGCCTTCGAATTAGACAATATAATACTCAGAATTTCAATAATATTTGTATCGGTTGAATTATCTGATCATAGAATTGCGAAGATTTTTTTCGATATGATTTAGTAATAAATTATATAATTATATATACATATATCTAATTATAGTTGAGCAACCAAGGACAATTCATTTATTTATATAAAATATTATTTAACGTATTATAGGTCAGAACTGGTTCTAATTCGATGTTCAGGAACAATAATTTTCGATTCGTAGGTTTAATTGGCCGCATTAACGAATACCTACCAATTGATCGTGGGAGCAACCATCGATCTTTCCGGTTGAATCAGAACTTTCGATTACAGTTAATTGCGACTTTTCTCGATAATTCCACCTTTTTCCCCTGCCCAGTAATTTCACGGGTATTTCCTCAGTTTCCGCAAGTTAATTGCTCACGTTGGAACGTTTCTCGCTAATAAATCTGTCGTACGATGTAAAAATCGATTACCGATTCGCGAGACATTCCCGTTTCTAACGTAGAACGCGTGATAGTAACCCGTAGAATTTCGCTGGTTACACAGCGAGAGGAATTGACAAATATCCGATGATTAACAGTGCGTAAAAATGATCTGCCACGCACTTTCTTGTCGTTAGAAACCATCGGTGAAATCTTCGATCATACTTACCATCATTCGATCGGTGCGGACCGTCCCACGTCTCTATGGGCTTCTATCTGCTTTGAATTTCTATCGTGCGACGAACGGTACGCGATGAAATACGACTTTGCTTCTTATGATTCGACTTTTATTTTCCGTCGTTCGTAGCTGAATGTTTGCTTGCCGTTCATTTCCAGTCGGACCAAACATGGAAACTGATGGGAACGCGTTTTTATTCAATCTTATTAAGGATCTCTTATTTATAAAGGAATATTAGAAACATCATATTTTAAATTATTTTAAATTCTATATTAAAATTTATTAAAATATCTCAAATTCTTGTAAGAAATTGACAAACATTTGCCCATAAATATTCAACTGCGACAGAATACCGAGATTTCTGAAGAACGATCAGATTTTTATAAAATGTGTGCAAAGAATATCTTTCAAATACACTTGGAAATAAAGAATCAACCTCCGTATAGTATAATCATGATTCTTATACCACGCTCATTGCTTTAACTTGTGATAATCAAGAACAAAAAAGGAAAAATGCTTTTATCAGTGAAAGAATCGAAATTCGAATCTTAAACTTGTACATATTTGATTAAGAAATCGCAGATAACGGTAAGAACAGCTATATACACTCCAATTACGTAAATGCCAGTTAAATGAACCGTTTGCCCTTCACGAGGCTGCAATAAATGGAATTCTACCGTACAATCATGCCATTAACCATAATGAAACCCCGTATAACATCGCGAATATTTTCACGCCTATTATATCACACCTCTATGTTTTCAAGCCGGAAACCACCGGCTTCCACGAAATAAACGAGATATACCGTACAATCATGCCATTAACCATAATGAAACCCCGTATAACATCGCGAATATTTTCACGCCTATTATATCACACCTCTATGTTTTCAAGCCGGAAACCACCGGCTTCCACGAAATAAACGAGATCTAGATCAAGATCTGAGATCAATTCGGTAGATAGTAACTGCATTGATTATCAATTTCATTAACACGTCCGAAGAAATAAGAAACTGTGACGTCAATTGTGCACGCGTTGCTCGTCGAGTTTTTCCGATTCNGTAATAATTTTACAATTCGCCGGGACGCGAAAGTATCTTCTTGTAACATAACCGTTCTGACATTTCGAACGTAGGGTTCGCCGACAGCAAGAACGAGAACGCGAAACCACGATCAAGGCGCAACGTTGAACGTGCCTTGAGTCAATAGCATCTCGTTACCATCTCACTTTTATTTGAACTTTACCTTTTGTTTGAACTTTACGGCTAGATAAGCCTTCGTGACGACTACGCGAGTAGCTCTCGTGGCTCTCGCGCTGCTAATAATAATTTTTTTAACGAATCGTCGTGTGCGACGTATCCTCAGCACAGTTCGTTACATCTCCAGTGTCCTTCGGCTCGGAACAATCGCTTAGGAATCTTTAAGGCAAAGAAGAAGCACCCAAGGTTAGTTCATTAACAATTCGTTTAAGAAATTGCAGAAGAAAACGCAACGATAGTTTTAGCAATAGTTTTGTAACAGGAACGATAATTTAATCGTCTAATTGTGCGGGAAATAATTATCGCGATCGTTATCGATACGATAATAAAACGAAACTGTAATATCATCACGCAACGTACTGAATTCCACTCTCACTTCCTTGTGCGCTCGTGACTCTACCCGCGAACATCGTACGATATTGTTGAACAATATCGTTGCACGTTACGATAAATAAGTGCTGTTATAAAATCCTGTCAGTCCATCGTATCATTGGCTGTTGCGTTGACCACCCTGCTGGTGTAGAATGGAAACACTGTTCCGAAAAATTGACGGTTGTATCGGTGGGCGATTAAAGATCGTTGAAAATGTGGAATGTTGGTCTGTTTGTTAGTAAATCTCTTCCCTCCTTTGATTTTCTACTGTTACGTAACGCAATTGCCTGCAATACGATGCTACAATTTATATTTGCGCTACTTATAAGCACTAAACTTTTCATACAACAATTAATTCATACAGTTGGATTCCGCACTTATAAATGAGTTTAACCAACACAGGAGTTGATTTAATCAACTAAATTGGACTAAAATTTTGTCCAAACAAATGGAATTCATATGAACAAAGTCTATATTATAATACGTATAATTTATAATTGCGAGTAACATGACAGGGATTTCATTTAATCAACTAAAATTCTGTTCGTACAAATTAATTTCATAATCAGATAAATATGATGGTTATATTAATTAATTGAAACGACTAATGGCTATGTAGGTTTCGCAGTATCGATCTTGAAAGAGCAGTTTAATGTCTCGTGAAATCCGCGCGAGTGGTACGAGCCGTACGTGCACAGACCGTTCGGTAATTTAATTAAAGGTTAGTCAGTGAACCGATCGTTCTCCGCGCATCAACGTTCCTCCATTTGTTCAAGTACACAACGCCAAAGTTCAATCGCATACCGAAGGAAAGGACAAACTTCGACTCGTGACACGATCGACGTCGGCGGCTTGACATTTAAGCGTTACCACTGGTCCCGTATCGTTTCCTTTGTCCTAGTTCGGCGTCCTGTTGTCTCGAACTATCCAATCGAGCGTGCGAAACGGATCGATCACGAATGAGAATGCCGGATGAGAACAAAGAGAAACACGACGAAAGTTACGACAGTTGGAAAAACAACGAGCAACGCTCGTTGAGAGTCTTGATTGAAATTAACACACTTTATGAAAAAAATCCTAAAGTCGAGAAATCTCTCCTCTATATTTTTTTCCTTTTATTTCTTTCATTTCTCCCGAACGTTAATTTAACTTCATTTTTAAGCAGTTCATTCATCAAACGATTAATCTCGTTGGAATGAATCGACATGATACTCGTGTGTTGAACATCAGCGACTATTAATACGATAAAATGTGAAGGAATACATCGCATCAGCGGCGAATTACGGCACAACTCGAAATACTTGCGAGATTAAGATGTTAAGACGACAGGGGGCTGTCTGACGTGCATAAAATTGACCATTTCTTGAATGGAGATTAATGAGACAACACGATGAGTAAAACGCACGTCGTTACGCACGGTGTCACGCTGACATGTTTGGGACTCGGAGGGTGAAAGTGAAAGTACCTCGACGGCTTTCTTGTTAATTTCCTCGCACCCGTTGATCTTTTGATTGAAATTCCATGTTCGAATCCCAATTCTTCCATAAATTACTGTCTTTTTTACTCGATAATATTCTTCTTAACCCTTTTTAACCTCATCGGGGGATATCATTTATCCACGCTTTCCTTCGAAAGCTTAACCACCTTAAATTTAAGTCTTCTTAATTTCTGAAACCATTCTCCAATTTCTCCACTCACGTCGACATGTCTATTTACGTGCGTGACATCTCGGTCCACGTGTGAACCGCAGGTGCGAATAATCATTCTGAACGTGTATTTTCTGATCCGAGCCCTAGTCCATTCGAATTACCAACCTTTAAGCCTTCTGTTCAGATTAGTTAAACTATTTTGTCAACGTGAGCCAGTTATTTATTTAATTTAAACCATTCTTCCGAGTTCGTTTCGACTTTCTGGTTCTCATTAATCGAATCACTTGGTTCTCGCGAAATGATTAAAAATAATCTGAATCTTTAAATAAATTATTAGTAAATTTCCTGTCGACCTTATTCTTCAGTCAAGTGCACAACTTTGTTCACCAAACGAGCCGCTTCTTTTATCAACTATTGTATTTTGTTTTCAAAGCATTCAACTTTTATAGTCACGTGACAATATTACTAAACGAGATGAAACTTAATACGCAGACGAATTTTAGTCATTTAGTGACTCAATTAAAAGAACCCTTGCTTCGTACCTGAACTCTTGTCGCATGAAAAATTAAATTAATTGCTAAATTAAACTGATTCAATTAATTATATATATTAAACGCTAGAATAATTACAATATCTGTAGCAAGTATAAGCAGCCTAAAACCCGGCAAATATTATTCTTCCGTCATTTCACTAGACGTAGTTCCATTTCTTACACGACGCGATCCACCTTCCTTTACGCAAGTATATTTTTACGTCGACCAGCGAGTCAACATTTTTCCAACGAGGCAATTCCCGGACATATTGCACATCCGTGCTATTTGTTTTCATTCTGACATACGTACGTATTTACAAACTGGACTGTCACGACCATTGCCTCATTGCATCAACGTGTCGTTGTAAAACGCGTTCGCGTGACAGGGTTTTCTAGCCAACGTAGGTGGACTCTCTAACCCGGTCCGCGGGTTCGACCATAAACACACGGTTTACATTATGTAAACCCGGCGTTTCCTCGCGCGGCTCCCTCTTACGTAAACATGCGAAAATTATGTAATGTAACGCGATCCATGAGACGTCGGATGATGACACATCGAACTGGAGATTCGTCGTTAGAGGTGGCGTGTGCGAAATACAGTGAAAGTCGCTCGCCAGGGAGGCGTTCCGGCCACAAACTCGTGTCACTTTGACAAGTACGTTCGACCGTTTCTAACAACGATAAATGGTGATCTAACGATCGTGTAGAGATCGATCGAAGCGTACATGTCGTACAGGTGACTTTGTGGTTTTCTCACCTGGTCTCGCGTTTCATCCCTCTCTTTGGCCCAGAGTGTCTTCATGACTCTTCAAATTCGAATCGTAGAAATCATTGGACGCGAGAATTTATTCACGCTTTCTACTGTTACACGTGCTTATCATATATTCGTCTCTATCGAATCACTGTGTATTTGCGTCGCATTTAGTACGCAATGGTAATTCGTGGAATAATTCAATCATAATCTCGTGGTGTTAGAAGCGGTATTTAGAGGAATTACAGGGTTTCGAGGATTATTTGCTGAATTAAACTGGAACTTGTAATTCATCGCTAAAGGTATCGTAACGGAGATTAATTTCTCATTTTATATTTTTCGTCTAATTATCTCGTTGTTAGTAACTTTCTAGGTATGCAATGATACTTGCATCAGAGTGATAGAACTTCATCGTCCTACTAATCGAGATAAAATTTCTAATAATTCCCAGGTTGACTCGTGCTAAAATTGACAGTTTTACTGGCCCGCTGACAGCAGTAAATTTCTTACTGGTTAGGTAATAGAAATTGTTTACGAAATTGCCAAATGGAATCGCGAAAGGACGAAAAAGCAGCTTCACTCATCGCTCTCGTCGATTTTATGGACCTTTTTTTCGTTAAGCTCATTGCGAGCCTGAGGATCGATTACTAGAATACCATTGCAACAGGATTCCTTTTCAAGCGAATCGCGTTTTGTTTTATCGATCATTGGTTCAATACCAAACAATGACCAGTACTACATTGGTTTGAGGAAAATAAGTCCCGAAAATTATTATATTTTAGCTCTTCGATTGTGAAGAAGAAGAATATTCACGATCCTCCAGAAAGAAATTTCTCCAACAGACGCATTGCGAACTTTTACGTGAAAACGTTGATCGATCGATCGAAGAGCGATTTGCATACACTTTCGAGGAAACGTCAACGTGAGTGCGCATCCGGATGCGAGAAACGATCGAAATAACGCGAAGTTTATCGCACGGTTTAACAGTTCAAGATAATTTACGACCAAAGCCACATTTGTCTTTTCGACTCAAACAGTGAAAAATGATTCGTTCGGTAACAACAGTTTTCGCAGCCTGTTAACTCGCTTGACGTGTCCGACAAAAAAAGAAGGTGGGGGGATTTTAACTTCTGGTGAAATTTCTTGCCGTTACACATTATTTTCCATCCTCGTCGTGAAATATTGAAAGAGCAATGGTTGCTGTCGCTCGTTCACCGCGAAAGTCACGACACAGTTTGGACAAATGGTAGCTTTCAAGCTCGTGCGCGTGGTTCAAAGCTTTGTAGGTGCTCGGCGGCAGTCTAGGAAAAAAAAGTTCACATACCGAGCGAGCGGCATAATTCATCCGCAAGGGATTTTTACGTCACGATGCCTGTTCGGTGCTGGGTCGTAAATAATGCACGCCTATGCTAGTCGTGGACGAGGCCGACCACCTGGCGTGCGACTGGATTTTGTGGCGTGCGAACATTGAATTTAAAATACTATAACCCTTTAAGCACAGTGTCTAGAATTGCGTAGGGTTGTTAAATATCGAGAAATGATTATTACGCCAGTTTGTCGTTCAGGATTGAACCATCGAAACGCAGGAAGTTGAATTGAATCGATCGCAGAGTGAAGAATTTTATTAATTATCCTGTCGGGTTGTACGTTCTCTACAAGCAGTTGTTAACTTCATGCAACGGAAGTCGTAGTAAGAAACAGATTAGTAATTCTGCAAGGTGTTTTTCATGTTGAAAAGAAGAATACTAAAGAGTAGTAGTATTATCTTGTTACAATGTATGTTTTTTTTTTATGAATTATGACTAGAGATGTTTATGCAAATTAATATTTCGAATGAAAGTAAAGAAGTGGGAATTCATCAAATAAACATTTGAACACACTTTGAACATTTTATACCCATATTTTTACAGTGTGTATTGTGTTTTTTAAATTATTTGAATTTTGCAGACTAGTAGTAGAACTTGTAATAGAACAGTCATCGAACACACTCAATACATTCGTTTGTATTCTTACAGTTAGTGAGATAGCTACTGTGTAGACTGTGATTAAATTTTTGACTTTGATAACATGCAGTACCAGCAATGGAAATAACTCTGAAAGTATAATTTCTATACTCGGGTGGAAAATTCATTGCTAAACAGACGATATATATCATTGTTAAATAAAAAAGATATACGTGCGCAAGCTTTCAAATTTTCCGAGCGTTTAGTATCTTTTTATTACAACTTTCTCCACTTTCCATCAATTTCGCCATTACTCGCGATATAAAATATCGAACATCCATTTCGTGATAACATCAGATTTCCCGTTTTCACGGCAAGTCCCACGCGACATCGACATTTTCACCGCGTGGAGGCAGACGAATACGGCGAGACAAGTGTACCGAGTTACTGATTTTCATTGCCCGAACCCAGGTTATCCCAGATACAAGAATTCTACTGCCACGCTGCAAATGCTGCGCAATCCGAAATTCCTTTGGATTTTTTTCAACGATCTTGAGCCGTTAATTTGCTTTTTTTTCCACCGGTACGGAACCGGTTCGTAAAAGCGCGATTTATCTCGGCAATGATTTTCAATCGAAGTCACGACATTCGCAGCACCGTCCAATTATCTCCGTTAAAATTCCAAACTCCTTTCGATTTCGTACAGCGACAGGTTACGCGATCGAATTTTGCTTTACGAAAGTTAAATGGAAAACGTAAAAGTTTCGCGAAAGCGAGCCAAGTTTTCGTATGAATATTTCATAGAGAGCCGGGACGAAATGGTAGCAACAGAAAGGTAAATTGCCAGTACGAAGGTGTTCCATAATCGGGTTTTCGAGTAGCCAGAAGCCGTGGCATCACGTTGTGAAAACCGCTCGCGAAAGTCACTCGAGCGTCGCGATAATTAAAGGGAAAATGCAGCGCGAGGAAAATGTGCTGCTAATGACCATCAAATTAATTGTTGTTCTCATTCCAGGTCGCGTGGTTGTAACTCTCGTTCCGTAGTCGTAATTAATTAATTAATGAGTTAATCCCTATTTGTAATCTCTGCTAGTAACGATCTCATTGAGTAACGATACGCGATCGCGCTTCAATTTCAACAACGGTGACGTTTTCTTTCTTCTTTTTTTTCTTTTTCAACGTTCAAGAGCAGGACAGAAGCGTATCGGTTCATCGAATAATGAAATCCTTGTCGTTAGACATATTTCAATGAAAAGAGTCTACCTTGACTCTCGCGAGAATTCGCGTCCGTGCCCGAGAGCAATTTCTCGAATCGCGAATTCACTTCGCATACTTTCGTAACATCGAACCGACGAGCACGGCCGAGATAAACGATCGTTTTTAGAACTATGAATGCGCATTAGAAGTCGGTAGCGAGTTTTAATCGTCTCTATTTTTCCTTATACATAAATCAAAGAAGCTAAACGCGCATCTTGTGATACGTAGAGCTTTCGAATTTTTTGCCGGTCTCTCGTTACTTTCTTCTTCGTTGCACGCTTGTTTCGTTTACCGTGGTAATAGTAGCGTTGAAAGGACATTAGGCTCCATATTGCACGCGTACACCATACCGTATCGCTATCACGATAACTATTATGAAGTGCCGTAACGTTGAAACGTGTATTTACATTACAAATAGCAATAGGTGTAACGCTGTTTGTCCGCTGTTAATTATTTACATCTGCTACACCGTATCTTACCCTCGTTCGATTTAAATATGCAGTATTTCTTGTCTGAGTGTTATTATATCGGGGGAAACAAGCGAAAAAAATACCCTCTTCTTAATAAATTCTTCTTCTTTTCCTTCCTGGTAATTTTAGTATGAACTCATCGTTCATACCCAGTGAAACCAGCTTTCCTAATTTCGACGAAACACCGTTCTTTTAACCGTAAACCGTAAACCGTTTAATTTAATGGACATAGCGGTATAAGTTGTTGATTTACATATATTCGAGCTGCCAAGTTTAAACGTGAATTTCTCATTTTAATTTCGAAACGATCGATTCACAGACGTGGTAGACGATCAGACACCAGCGTCTTCATTCTGGACTCCAACGATCAAGACGGGCAACATTTTCACCGACGACAGCACTAATTTTTTCCCCTCGAGTCACGGCTTGGTACAGACCCATCCGACTGGTAACGTATTCCGGAGCGGTTTCGGCGGAATCGACAATCTTGGTAGTCGGGGGGTCACTGTCAGACCACCGAGGACGAGACCCCTCGACTACAGCGAACGATCCACGGCCGAGTTACGACGAAATCCGGCGCTCTCCTCGCCGGACGAGTGCGCCAGAGCTTGCCGGGAGAACGAACCTCCTAGGATATGCTATTACCACTTCACCCTCGAGTACTACACCGTACTTGGAGCGTGAGTATCTTTCATTTTTGGAAGAATTTATGTGAAATGAAATTTAAGATTTTTTTCAATATTTTTAACTGCAAAAACGAGGATAGCAGTAACTGGGAGAAGAAAGTTCGAGTGAAAATACAAATTAAATTAAAAAGCGAAATTAAGAATTAAATTGATGATAAAAAGCAAGAATTAAAATAACAATGAAGTAAACTAGGAATGTAAAACTGAGAACAATAGAGATTTAAATTTGTGAAATTTCTCAAATTTCTCAAGCAGCCGGAAATCTTAAGGTTTCAGAATTTTTGTATCTCTCCTTGTAATTTACAGCGCGTGCCAAATATGCACCCCGAACGCGACCAACGTCGTCTGGAGTGACTGCCAATGCGTGTTAGCGGACGGCGTGGAACGAGGTATTTTAACAGCGAACAGAATGGTTCCCGGCCCAAGCATTCAAGTTTGTCAAAATGATAAAGTCGTGGTCGACGTGGAGAATCACATCGAAGGTATGGAAGTTACCATTCATTGGCACGGTGTATGGCAAAGAGGAACCCAGTACTACGATGGTGTACCATTTGTAACGCAATGCCCAATACAGGAAGGCAGCACGTTCAGGTAACCATCCAAATTAATTTTTGCTCCCTCGTTACGTTCATTTTCCAGATTTTCTTCATAAATTTATTACATATCGATCTCTGTAACGCGTAGATATCAATGGATAGCTGGAAACGAAGGCACACATTTCTGGCACGCTCACACAGGATTGCAGAAAATAGACGGTCTCTACGGAAGTATCGTGATACGTCAACCGCCGAGCAAAGATCCCAACAGCAACCTTTACGATTACGATCTGACTACCCATGTCATCCTTATTAGCGACTGGTTCCATGAGAACGCGGCCGAGCGTTTCCCTGGTCGTCTGGCAGTTAACACCGGTCAAGCGCCTGAAAGTGTATTGATCAACGGAAAGGGGCAATTCAGGGTACGATTCGCCTACATCTTATTACTGTGATTTTAACAGACATCTAAATTGCAACCACACGTCTCTATATTTTTATTTCTTTTCATTTTTTTTCTTCTCACATCTATTACCAGTCCATGCCCATAGCCTAAAACAGAAACCTTGTCAGGATATAAATTTTCAATCACTTCCATAAACTCCCGTCGCACATTTCAGTCGCTGATTCAGATTATTCGAGAAGAAATTCCGAATTTCCATTCGCGACGCGAGATATTCCAGAACTCATTTTTGTCCGCAGGATCCAAACACCGGTTTCATGACGAATACACCTCTGGAGGTATTCACCATAACTCCTGGCCGCCGTTATCGTTTCCGACTGATCAACTCTTTCGGATCGGTCTGTCCGTCGCAGATCACGTTTGAAGGTCACACCCTTACCATAATCGCAACCGACGGCGAAGCAGTGCAACCGGTCTCCGTGGACACGATCATCTCGTTCTCCGGTAAAAAGAAAAAAAAAAAAAAAAAAATTTTTAATGCCGANTGCTTCGATCATACTTTCCGGAGGTCAGAGAGAAAGCTTGTTCGCTTTTATCCTAGACTTTAATTGGGGTACAGTTGTGAAAGAAAGAAAAATAGCGACTCGGATGATTTACAGGCGAACGATACGACTTCGTAATAAATGCGGATCAACCGGTTGGCGCATATTGGATTCAAGTTCGTGCGCTTGGCGAGTGCGGTATCCCGCGTGCTCAACAGCTAGGCGTACTGCGTTACGCTCGCGGACCTTACCAACCGTCTACCACCGCACCCACTTACGATTTTGGTCTTCCACAGGGTGTTGTAAGTGCAACTCATTACCGTTCCGATATCTCGATTCGAAAAGGAAAGGACTGCACCTTCGCTCGAAGTATTTCCTTTAACTTAGTAGAATTTTCCTAAAGTATATACGTTGCGCAAACCAAATTGGCGCGTTTCTACATCGGCTATCGGAGTTTGCCAATATCTAGAATTAATCTTGTAGGCTGTAGATTCGATGAAACAAAGCGACTTTTGGAATTCTTAGAGATTGGAGGTTCTCGGAATTTTGAAAATTTCAGAAATTCTTGGAACTTCGAAGCGAAGAGTGCTAGAATAGAAACGAATGTCGGCCATAGATAACGCAGAGATCGGGGAATTCTCTGTCTTACCAGTAGTGGATAAAGCTACTTCGCTGTTCTTGATTACGAAACCACCTGCTTTCAGGTGCTGAATCCTCTGGACGCGATCTGCAATCGTCAACGGGATGACGCGATCTGCGTGAGCCAGCTGAAAAATGCCCGCCAAATAGACCAAGGAATTCTCCAACAACGTCCCGACGTGAAAATATTCCTGCCATTCCGTTTCCTCTTCTACAGGCCAGAAGAAGTCTTCCAACCTCAAACGTATAATCGATTCTTGGGTAAGTGGCGGGGAGAATGGCCACTCTCGGTTTCTTTCTATCAAACGATAGCTTCTTTTTTCCTTGCCGATCTATCGCAAGCGTCCGTTACAATTGAATCTATTAATTCGTCGGAATTCGTAGCCAGCCGTTTGTCATTTCGCGTTTTACGCTTTCCACAGTCGCCCCGACCGGAGATCATGTAATTTCTCTCGTCGATGAAATCTCGTTCACATTTCCGCCGGCGCCTCCGCTTTCGCAAATCGACGACATCCCGCCCGAACAATTTTGCAACGGAGACAACAGGCCTGCTGACTGCGGCGCTAACTGCATGTGCACCCATCAGGTTGATATCCCGCACAACGCGGTCGTCGAAGTGGTTCTCGTCGACGAAGGTGCGATTTTTCTTGAAAAAAATTTCTTTTCGAATACGTAGAAATCATAGAAGAGAAATATGACGAGACGCATTTCTCATTCCGTCAAGATCACGCACTCTTATTCGATTTTGAAATTGAATTATTTTTCTAGACACTCTACGGTGTGTCATTATTACTTAAACTTCAAAGTATTTCGTTACGCAAAACAATATAAAGTCAGGAAGTTAAAATTACGATATTTTGATACACTACAATTGTAAAGTGTTTGTCATATTTTTCTCAGTATTGTGTACTAGAGTTCTACTTCATTAACTGATCCATCAGAGTATACGAAATCAACTGTGTGAAACAAGGTTTCGATATTACCTGTTTAGAATAACTAAATATCTAGTAATTTTTTAAAAATATAAAGTCCTACAAATAAGGACTCTAACACTGTAATATTATGAATTAAATTTTCAGTCAATTGACAGATATTTTACACATCCGGATGCTTGCAGAAAATAATTCAATCAATTCTTTACAGTGCAACAACCGAATCTGTCGCATCCTTTCCATTTGCACGGCTACGCGTTCAACGTAATCGGTATAGGCCGCTCGCCGGACAAGAACGTGAAGAAGATCAATCTGAAACACGCGTTGGATCTCGACAAGAGAGGTCTGCTCAATCGACAGTTCAATCTGCCACCTGCCAAGGACACTATTGCCGTTCCAAACAACGGATACGTCATTTTCCGGTTCCGTGCGGACAATCCTGGTGAGCAAAATCGCTCGATTACGCAGTTGCACGATATTTGAAAAATCGTTTGAAAATATCGCGAAGCGAACGTCTCATTGCAATCGTTGAACAACGTTTCAGGATACTGGCTATTCCACTGTCACTTCCTGTTCCACATACTCATCGGAATGAACTTGATTCTGCACGTTGGAACTCACGCGGATCTTCCGCCGGTGCCGCCAAACTTCCCAAGATGCGGGGACCATCTACCGCCGATAACGCCGCCATCGCTGTCGCTGGACTCGTTTCATTGATTCATCCTGAGGGAACTGAGAAATCAGAGGGCGGTCCAAAGCACACGACACGATACATTTCTTAGCGTATTCCTGTAAAGTAGTCGCAGTATGCTGTAGCAAATTGATTTTCGCAGGTCTTCCTGTCTCTCGTCGGTGAGCGTTTCACGCGAGAGACGCGAGAACAATGGAGGAAGACAGCGAGCAAGAGAAAGAGAGGAACAGAGTGCGTGAGAGAGAGAGAGAGAGAGAGAGAGAAAGAACGTGAGAAGAGAACAAAGAAATAATCGTGGCCCTCCGAAAATTGGAGGTTCGCGAATCGATCGACGAGAGAATCAGCGGGAAGAGAGCGTTGTTCGATCCAGACGCAGCAGCTACCGATACCGCTTTCGATGCCGCAATAGCGATCATTCCCGATAGAGATGATAACGAGTCCAGTGGTTGGGAAGCCGATATTTATTACGTCCTAGATGATTTTACTCGAATCGGTTGCCACTTTTCGCACGAATCAACATTCTCCTTCGATTGAATGATTTTCACCGCGTGATTCCGCCAGGGATGAAACGTGACGAAGAAAGAAAGACTCGCGAGGACTGGTGATTTATTAACACGCGTACGTCGATGGGCAAAAGCATAGCGACAGCCAGCTGTCGCAAAAACTCGCGAAACTAACATTTGTAACTTGTGTAAATAATGTAGAAATAGTCGTGTTACACTTTAACGAGACATTAACGTGGGAGTTGGGGGTAAAACGGCGCGCGCATGGAGGAATCGTTGCGGAGACAATGCGCACAGCGTACGAGACCTTTCACCGTGAGATGGCCGATCATTAAAGAAACGCTGTTTAAGGAAACTCGATCTGTTCGATCCGGACGATCGTTGGCCACTTAGCACCGAGCGAAATGGCCCCGATACTCGAGCGACTGAAACGCTTCGCTGGATCGAATCCAGGTTCCTAAAGTGGTCTTTTTTTTTTTTAGTTAGGAAGGAAAATTCGTGCTCGTAACTGGGACACGTGGCTTTCGTTCATGTCCCTGTCAGCATTTCAAGTAGTGCAATTAGGATGTATACATACTGGAGAGAAGGTAACCATTAGTCTATTACCTAATATGTGGAGGATTAAGAGAGGCAAGATAAAAAGTAAAAAAAAAAGCACAAAAAATATTCGTAGAGGATTAGTGGTCGCGGGTTGTCAAAGAAATTTCCACGGCGTAGCCGCGGTTGTAGAACCAAATACTACTCACTTTTTGCGAAACACACGCGCACCAAGCCGCATCGTCGTTACTTTTCATCTTTTTTTCTTTCTTTCTTTCTTTCTTTCTTTCTTTCTTTCTTTCTTTTTTCTAGAAATCAACGATTTACGACTCTATTCCATTATTTATTTCGCTAAGCGTGAAATTTCGACGTAAACCTCGAACGTTGTTTAACTTCTTTTGCCGCGTGCGAATCGTTTCAATTGGTCAATCGCCTCCTTCAATTAACACTCGATCAATTATATAAATATGTACCTTCTTTAACGATATCTCGAATGATAATCGAATTTATTCGTTTGTGTCTAAACGTGAACAATCATTAAGCAAACAGATTTCCTGTCGCTGTATGTATGCGTATAATATCTAAGTTTATTCACGATGCTTCCATTTCTTCTTCTATTTATTCTATCACGAAATTGGTGAATACAGTTACTCACAATTACAACTTTTGATGATCGTGAGAGCGATCGCGACTCGGTGCTGATTGCATCCTCGCGAGTCGCGCACGACGAACGCACGAGCACACCACGTCACGATGATACTCGACGTTTTCTAGATAATATTCTTCTATTTCACTTGGCTGAATACACTCGATTCAGGATCATTGAAACACGAAACGCTCAATCGTGGCGATACTTAATCACCGACCGATTAATGAGGTATACGTCGGTTAGATGGATGTGTATTATACGATGTCGCATTTCAACGATCATAATAGTTTGTTTCGCGGAAGAGAGTGTCCCTAGCGTTGCGCTATCTGACACGGAACCACCGTGATTTATTTCACGTAATTTATGGTGGCGAAGCTCTTGGCTTTTCCGTCAAGGGAGGAGCAGCAACCAGAGATACTCTCCTCGGTATTGTTGAAGGTGGAACGTGTACGCTAATCGTTGTTCCGCTATCCGGTATCTTCTTCGCGAGGCCGTGCATTCGTACCGGGTAGCTTTGAATTTTCTAGAGCAACATTCTTCAAGGCAAGGATAAATTTCAAGGAACGAGGGACTGTCGTTAGTTTGCGAAATACGTATCTACCGAGACGATATTTTCATATTAAAGCGTGAACAATCGATCATCGTTCTCCAATATTACTTCGCTGGATGTCACTCCTCCTGTTACGAATCCAATTTCTTTTCCCCTCTTTTTTATTTATTTATACACTTTCGATCGAAAGATCTATGACGTGCACATACACTTTTATACGAAAATTTATTTGATAGAAAGCGTGCTTTGTGTTTGACCAAAATATTAACTGAGAAAATTACAAAGTGGAATTTGCATTATCAACTTGTGTGACGAAAATGCCTAAGAGAATCAGCAGTTATTGTCCACATGGAGGGATGAGTTTTCGTGGTTTTTGTACAGGTAGTATTTAAGCGAGTAATTCGCGTATACTCCGTTATCAGATAATGATGTACATTTAATAATAAATTTGTTTTTAAAAGCTCGACTACCTTCCCACTTTTGACAGTTCCCTATTGCGTCGTTCACACGAAAGATCCTTTCGTTCTTTTATCGCTGCGCTACGTAACAAGATGTTGACCTAACTTTCTTTAAAAAGAAAGAAAAAAGAACGACCGAGAACAACGACCATGCGCGAAACTAGAATACTGTTATCGTTAACGTTAACAAGTTCCGCGTTAAATGAAGTTGCAAAAGTAGCGGTACTTAGACTCGGTCAATTAAGCCAAACGAGAACAGTGCGTTTAACCCGGATGTGTGATCTCTTCCAAACAACTAATAAAAGGAACGTCAAACAAATTTCGTTTCAAAATGAATCAGCTATTTGTTCGATCGAACGTGATACTCAAATATTTTCCACGGCAAGATTTTTTCGACATTGGTATTCAATTTCATTCGATTTGACACTTTTAGGCTGTAGATAGAATACGATATAAAAAATAAAACGTACACAATAAAATATCGAAAATAAAATATTCAATAAGTAACTAACTCTTTAGTTGGATTTTTAGCAGGAACTTTTATACGAGAAATTTGAAGATACAAAAACGCATATGACGCGCGTAAAGAATATAAAAGTATATAAATTAACGAAACTTGTTACAATATTTAGTAGTAGCAAAAATGCAGATAACACAGAGAAGTGTATAAAACGTCCAATGTAAAGTACTGAAATTAATCCTTAAATAGAGCCAGAAAAACACGAATCTGTATAAACGTCCGTTTTTATATCCGAAACTTTAGATACGTGTTTTTAAATGCGATTGTGTATTGCGATGGAGCCTCGTCTTCGTACTTCGTATTCCATGAAGTATTTAGTATGACAAAGTATTTAGAATGACGTGCGTGCGTCTTTACGTGACTGGGCGTATTCATGAACGACTGGTATGCAGCACGCTCTAACGTCTCGGGGTCACACACTTTTACCAATAATACCATCTTACGAGAACGAAGATTTAATTGCAGAATAACTGAGTCTATAATATTTGAAAACGGTTGATGTTCCCGGTTGAAGGTAGGTAAGTCACGCGAGCCACAGTTTCATTCCAGCGTTCATTCACTCGCGCGTCGATCTAACGTCCGCCTAACGAGGAAATTTATCGTGTTCACACATCCGTTAAATTGGAAACGTTTCTTTCCATGAAAATCTCTTTTTTTTTCTTTTTCGAAATGATGTCCAGAATTCTTTCGCAGAAATTTCGAAGATCGAAAGATACTCGACGGGTGTGGTAAATAAACGAATAGTGTTTCTTTTTTTTTTCTATAATTTTACTGTATTTGAAAGAGCATATACTTGTAACTCGTTGAACATGGAATGTTTCATTGAGCTGTTACAATAAGAACTCGTGTTATCGCGAATAAACGGAGTGAACTGTCTAGTGTCTGTTCCAACCAATTTCCTAGAATTCGTAGACGTTTCTTTGTACAAAGTGTAAATTTCCTTCTCCGTTTCTCTAGGACAAAGAGGAGGTGATTTCTCGACTTGAATCTTCCCCGTTTCAGCTATTTTTCTAGAATACATGGGTAATTTTTTTTTCTTTTTTTTCTGTTTTCTCCTCCTCTATACAAAGAAAAGGGAAATTTTGCTCGCGGCGACAATACGTGCAGTCGGACGGTACGAAAGTCATACAAGCGTATGAAGAGAACGTTTCCACGTGTCGCTAGTCGCAGAGGATGATGTTTTCGGATTAACGGATTTATGTACAAAAGCATTCGTCTAATTCCAACTTAATCAAAATTACGATAATTACGCAACGTAGTAAAAAAGAAAAACAAAAAAGGATGCTATGTTTATGACTATCATATGATACATATACGATCTAGTTGAAGAACCTTCTCTCTCGTACGGTGATGCTAAAAGTAAAATGAAACGGATCGTCGCACTTCGACGTGACAAATGAAACGTGACATTCCATTGTGAAATCCGGATAGAAATTTCCATTTGATCTTTCTCGAAGTTCCCTGCCTCTTCGAAAGAACGGGAGTACAGTTGTATCGGCAGTCGGATATCCGTACAAAAATATTCTTTAATAACAGGAATTACGTACTATACGTGTGTAATATATTAGTAGTAACTATGGAAGATGCATCAAGCTACACGTAAAGTCGATCCTTGGCGCGAAGAAGAATTTCGTCCGTTAAGAATACAATCGAGCGTATTGTTGCAAACGTGTCCGTACGCTTTTATTTCGAGTCAAGGATCAACCATTGTGTTATTATCTCGACATCCACGTGGTTCGTCTTTGAACAGCGTGAGCAATGACTCTATCGAATCTAGATACCCGTTACGCGTGGTTGCTTCGTTATAAAAGAGCTTCAATTATGCTCGAGACATTAATCGAAATAACAGTTCGTTTTTTCTCTTGCTTCTCTCCTTTTCTCTTTTCTTCTTTTTTTTTTTTTTTTTTTTTTTTTTTNGTTATTTTCCAGAATAGTGCGAGCCAATGTTCGACGGCGGCCCTCTGTGATGATGATGATGCTTCTGACCTGGTCCAGAATATCTGCTCCCTGGCCTGGAGTGAACTATCGCGTAGTGATCGCTGTTCGTCGATATCGACCTCGTGGAATTCATCGTCGATCCTCCGGAAGCGTATCCTTGCTTCCCGTTTAATGAGTACCTAAACACAGAGACACTGTGATTCAGTCGAGCGTTCGATCGTTGTTAAAAATAATCTCAATGACGACGCTTCGAACACGCAGACGATTAGTCACTTTGATTACAAAAGAATTAATTATAAAAGGTGACGATATTTTTAAAATGGTAACGTACGCCATCACGTTTCGCGATCGATGCAACGAATGAGAAAATCGATTGAAAACCAAAAGCAATTACATCGTCGTGCATTGAAAACGATCACGCGAGCTGCGTCTGTTCAACGAGCTGGCAATCGATCCGTGGTACTCCGTCGTACCGCTACCGCGTTTCAATCAATTCGAGGCACGCAAATTCCTCCGTATCCTCGTTTTCTAAACATCTCAATTACGCCTCGTAACTAAAAGAGAATAACCCGGCCTCTCGCCTTCGGGGTAATTACAAGTTCCACGGAATTTCAAGGAATTCTCTGTTTCGTCTTCGTGTTCGTTCGTTTTCTCCGAGAAAAGTCGTCTCGGGAAGAGAAAAAGGGGAGGGGGGGGGAAGAGAGAAAAATGGAACCTCGAGCCGTATTGGGAGCCGTGCCAGCTACGATACGGATCGTAGTCCTCGATAATCG
>NIPQ01090043.1:0-20828 GCA_002806875.1 Lepidotrigona ventralis hoosana
TGATGTAAAGAAGTCGAAGAAGTGTAATTCCTGAGAAGAAATTGTACGTAGGTGATTCAGAAATTTCAACAATTATATTCGATTTTTTTGATTTATTATTGTTTGTTAGTTCACCTTCGGGGATGTTAGAGAAAATATTTTATCGTACATAAAAAAAAAAAGCCTTAAAAACAATACTGCACAATACTTGTAAATTCTTTGTGAAAATGAACTTTCTGATATCGATTAAAAATTTTTGTTTAATTAACAGATACATACATACATCGTAATCATATGGGTGAGAACTTCAACGAACGTATAGAGATTTTGCGTAAACGAAGTAGACATTTATTGGCGCAAGTAGATAAGAATTCTAGAAAAGTTAAAGACGAAATTAAGAAATTATACTCCAGAAATTTGTGAGTATTTCACGCAATATTTCACATAACAATAGTCTGATTTTTCAGTACATATTTCACATAACAATAGTCTGATTTTTCAATACAGATCATTCAGAGATGACTTTAAGAATCATATTGGCAAGACAAATGTGTCACATTCATCTTGCAAAAAAGACATCAAATCATGGAAATTAAGAAATGATTCCAGTGGAGTTGGTGAAGCCTTAAAATTGGATTGTTTTTGCGATTGCCACCAGACATCAGCATCAATGCCTAATACGTCAACGGCAAAGAGAATATTAATATCGTCAAAGAAACATTGTGAAAATCAGGCCTGTTTGGAAAACATTCGTAGAAAACCAGTAAAAGAATGTTACTGTAATTCAGAAATTAAGAAAACACAACTGAAACCCACAAAGACACAGCGTAAGCCACATTCTCCTAGCAAAAGATGCAAGAGTCATACTTTCACTCCTGCTACAGTGGTAGAGGATAATTGTGAAAAGTCGGCATTATCTTCACCAAAACACAACTGAAACCCACAAAGACACAGCGTAAGCCACATTCTCCTAGCAAAAGATGCAAGAGTCATACTTTCACTCCTGCTACAGTGGTAGAGGATAATTGTGAAAAGTCGGCATTATCTTCACCTATTAGTTGTGAAACATTGAGGAGAGTTCAAAAGATAGATTATGCACCTAGATCTCAATTTTTGCGCAATGTCAGAAGCAGAGTTTCTCTCTTGCAAGGAGCGGCAGGAGACTGTCCAGATACCTGTTAATTAGTTGTGAAACATTGAGGAGAGTTCAAAAGATAGATTATGCACCTAGATCTCAATTTTTGCGCAATGTCAGAAGCAGAGTTTCTCTCTTGCAAGGAGCGGCAGGAGACTGTCCAGATACCTGTTACAGATCACCTTGTTATCACGAACTCATGGCCAAAAGAAACGCATACAATGCTAATTCTACGTGTCAGTTGAAAGCTAGCGATGAAAAATCAGAAACTAGTTTTCACTTGGAAAAATCTATGCCTACAAGGTCAGAGATCAGTGGAGAATATTCAGGTTCTGAAGTTGAAGCTATAGAAAAATGTAGCAAAGGAGTTCAAGTATCTTTAAAAAAACATTCAAAGCCAAAAGTTGTGATAAAAAAAACTCTTTCGTCTAAGGCACCCGTACCTGATCTAAAAAAGTCTAAATCTAGTTCAAAAGTAGCGACTAAGGATAAAAAAACAGTACCTGACAAGGAGTGTCAATGCTGTCAGAGAAATAAAATAGAACATTCTAAACCTGTTTTAGAAAAGGATACTTACATTGAGTCAGATAGGTATCAAAACACAGTTTGCATAAACAAGCTACCAGATGAAACTGGCAGAAAATACCTCTCCGATAAAGAAATGAGAGAACTGGAAAAATTTCGCGAGCAAAATTATTTCGACACCCATGGATCCAGCCATACTTTAGTATCATCTAAATCTTCTAGTTCTCTAGAACAGTATGTGCTAAACGACAGATTGTTCCCTGAACCAGTGGGAAGGATTCATAAGAAAGACTTAGTTGTAACAATGCCGCCTTGTGCCACCACGCAACGAAAACGAATTCATTATTTCCCTAGATATATCGTTCGTCAAGAGAGAGGCAATTTTAACATAAGCAATAAAAAGAAGCGATGTCAGACCTGCCCTCTAACTGGCCATGCCATAGATCTTGGTATCACGAAAATAAGACCTCCCTTGAACAGTTTAGCCCTTAAGTATCAAAAACTATTGCCTTAATTAAAAGTTATCTTTTATTGCAATAAATGAAGCTATGCGTTGAAAAAGAAACTTGATTTTAGCTATTTGTATTTTTTACTATTATTAAAAATGAATGAAATATTAGTTTCAATAAGACAGAAATGAAAGAAAACATTGGGTACAAATGAAATATATGTATTTATATTAGATGATGGATGATGAATTGACAATCTCTCACGAGTTTGCCAGATGCAAATTTCTATTAAATAAAAGATGCATAACCGCGAGACCTTTTTTAATATCATTTTGTAAATTCTACAACGAACAAACAATATAGAATTATATAACATTTATCGTGAGATTTTTATTCCAGAATTTTATAGCACGTAAAACAATTGTAACAATATTTATTTGTGATAATATTGTATTAAATCTTCATGATTTTAATTGGATCAATAAAATTTTATTTATTTAAAAATCTACACAAAATATAGATTATTTATTTTTAAACTAAGATGTTTATCTACTAGAAATCTTTCTTTGTACAGTTTATATGATTTTGGATATAATTTGCATTTCATATATTTTAATCTTTATTTTCATTCCATAAAATAAGGAAAAAAAATGATGTAAAATTATTTTGTAAATTATGAACGTGCGATGGCCATGACTGATGGACTTGAACGATGCATAAGTATACCTTTCGCGTCCTTCATCGTCACGCGGTCATACGTTATCCTACAAATTGACGAAAGTTGGATGAACTTTTAATTTCATGAATTAGTCATACAAAAACAGTAGTAAACATAGCTCGTTATTACCCTGAAACTCTTGTAGAATTTAAAATATGGGAAGAAAATTAAGATTTAAGATTAAAGATTACAAGGTCCAATTTGAAAGGTGAACTGTTCTAATATTTATGTATTGCAAAATTTGCGATAAACGGTTCAATTTGTGAAGATTGTAGCTGTTTGCAGAGGTAAATCGGATGAACAAAAAAATCGAGGCTTCTTAACCCGACTGTCTCTATTCTCATTGATAAAAGAACAAATCATTTTCTTCTTTAAATACTGCATGCTAATTGAATAACATGCAACTGCAAA
This sequence comes from Lepidotrigona ventralis hoosana, assembly GCA_002806875.1. Lineage (NCBI taxonomy): Eukaryota > Metazoa > Arthropoda > Insecta > Hymenoptera > Apidae > Lepidotrigona > Lepidotrigona ventralis. The sequence continues at coordinate 3,218 of NIPQ01090043.1, forward strand.
TGATTACAAAATCTCAATATATGTTTTCAATTATCCATTGAGTATAAATCAAGAATCCACTTGAAAAATATTGAACTTGTCGGACATTAAATATCGATTTTACTGAGAAATTAACACCGTCAAAGAAAAATGCTTCTTACACATGAAATTGATTCCTGGATATCTCAACAATAGGAAAAGTTGAGAAAATAATCCCAAGAATCGAAGAAAAGCTGAGTTTGCAAAGTCCATTATTGCTTTCGTTCGGATGCGTTTGTAATACCCAGTCTATTTTTATCGTGAAAATTTAGTTCCTAAATGAGTCGAAAGTTTGGAAACTGACGAACGAAGATGGAATGTGTTATCACACATCGAATTTCATTGTTTCGAGCTTCATTATCCAAACTACTTTGAATTTTTTAACAACGTATGAAGATTTGAATTTTTCAAAGTTTTTCGAAGTTTTGAAGTTCAAATTTTAAAATGTATTAATATATTAAAAATATTTAATCTGAGGAGTTCAGTGAACATTTTACGATGAAAGAATGAATAAGAAAAATAAAAGAAACTTGCCTTTATTTTTTTTTTTTTTTTTTTGGTGNAGAACATTGTTGAATAAATTAAGAATAAAACATCCGTATTTACTTCCTCGTGAGTCATTGTGTCGTGAACGCTTCAACAATCGTTTTGTCTGGTTAAATGGCAGCGAAACACGAGAAGTACACTTGAGACTCGTCGCCCTTGTCGGTATTATTCTGCCTGAAAAAGATCCAAATGTCTTTTTCATTTCTTACAAATCTTTCACAAGCATTTCATTATTTTTATAAAAGCAAAAGAAAAATAGTTAATTAGATAATAATTATAAATAAGGCTTAAATTGTACAAATTATAAGTAATAAATGCAAGTGATAATAAATGATAATTGTGATAACAAATCTCCTATGAATAGTTATAATTCATTTTACACGGTAGTTTTCATTTACAAAGATACACGAGCTGATGAAAAGATGTGGTCGAGAAACATATGATCTCACGAAATTTATAAATAAATCTCAGTGTCCTTAAGTGAAGATTCGAGGCCAAAGGGCGCTGACTTAATGGTGGAGAAAGAAGGCAATGAACGAAATAAACTGGTCTCTGATGACCATGAAGATTTTATTAGGTGGAGATACTAAAACAGAAATAATAAGTTTTAAATATTCTTCTTTTCCCAGAATTTTTCTATTTCTTTAAATTGCAGAAGTGATAAATAGACACGCACACTTACTAAATCAAATATTCATCTTTTCCCAGAATTTTCCTACTGCGTGTTCATTTTTCCTTCAATGTTACAAAAGTAATATTTAAGCATTATATTTTCAAACTGTAAATATCTTTCCAGTTAAATTGATTACAGGTAAACCAATTTTCTGCCGTTATTCTCGTTTTCACGGGATCTCATACTCTAGTCGTAGTATTAGACGTTTAGACAAAGATTAATATAGCTTGCAATTGAATGATAACTGATACAATAAAAAATAGAAAAGTAAAGAAAATTATATTTTACCGTATGATATTTTATCGTGATGATCGGCTTATAATTTTTAGTTTATATATTTTTTACTATCAGTCATATTAAAAATTATTACAAGAAGAAATCTTGAAGAAACTAAAATTATTATTGTGCTATTCCTTACTTTTTCTTAAAATTATTATTCTGTTACTCGTTACTTCCTTTTTATTCTTCATTTGTCTCAACTATTACATTTATTTGAACTATTTTTCCTTCGAACTTTTAATTATTATTTATGCACAGTTTTTCTTTGCTGAGTCTATCATGTAAAGAACGTCCTAAACTAAAATTAGTGACTATTAATAAAAACTCATGACGTATTATTTTCTACTTTACTATTTCTTTTACACAGTTTTTTTCGAATCGATTTACATACAAAATTAGTCGCTCATTAAATCATACCAATTAAATTACTTTGCAACTGATTCTTAGAATCTAAGAACAAGCATAAAAAGAATTGACGAATGACGTATTTATCACAATGAAAATATGAAAACTTACAGTCGAGATATGAATATCTGCGAAAAATTTTTTTAATAATGATTGAGAAAAAGTCGAGATACAATGAATATTACATTCGTCACAAGAATATTTATAATTAACTATTAACTAAGAAACTAATCGACAAAACTCTAAATATTTCTCCATATTCAAAATGTCAAAAAAAATATTAGCTTTCTTGTAAACTAATTGTTTTGATCAGTCGCCATAATAACGAGCAATTGAAACAGGAATAATTATCGTGTGTATAAGTAATAGTGTTAGTTATTTCACATTTCATATCCAACGAATATAAAAATGTATCCAGGAACGAAAATTGTGCCGATTTCACGATCAGTGAACCTCGAAGGCTCAAGATAATCCTCGATGACCGTGAACACGTAATCTTAGTCATCTTTGAGAAATCCACATTTAATCAATCATTTACATTGTATTAAGGATACATATTGTTTACAAATGTGTTTCTCGATCATTCAGCTATAATGCTAATGATGACCATAATGATGGGTATTTGTACGTATCTACCATATCGTTCTGCGTCAGAGATTGAAGATGTGATCGGTAGCACGTTCCTGTTAAGAATGAATCGCGTTAAGGAGGATAATGACAAAATAAATAATACTTTGTGTTCTCCAAATGCGAAAGTAATTCTACCGTCTACGTGACGAACTGGTAATGTAAACTTTGATAAAAAGATTCGAATTTTTTTAAGAACGAAAAATATTAAAATTCTATTAAAACCTATCTTTTGAACTTTGAATCGAAACCCTCTCCGCGATACTATCTCCCCGACATACGTCATCATCCATCTTTACGTATATTCCTTAATACATATCGCTAATGAAAATAACTTTATCCAACCGGGTTTCGAACCTTTTTCTTTTTAAGTCTACAGCAACTAATTTATAGCGATTTGAAGAAATGGTTGAAAAAAACAGATTTCCGAATATTTGAATATTTTATAATATTCAACAAACATATTTTCGACTCTTCTTTCTTCCCAAGCGGGAAGGCTGGCATACAGGATGACTTTTAATAGCGATGCGAACCCCTTTCAGAACTTCTTGTTGTTCCCTTTGTTCTCCTAAATGGCCGCTGTTCTCTTCGAACAATTCCGTGTCAGTTTCCGTCAGCTTGAAAGTCAGCGAGACTTTTCTCTTCAATACTTCATTCGAAGGCAGAGATAAATGGAAAATTTTAGCATCCATCGAGTACGTTGACATTTTTTTATGAGACTTGCACCACTCTAGAAACAAAAACTATGACTTTGATATGTCTTGTTAGTATAAAAGTGTTCGCTTCTTTTTATGAAATAGCATTAAATAGCATTCAAATATTTGAAATCTTATTTTGTGATGAATATATAATATGAATTTAATATATGACAAAAAAAAAACTTGAGTGTTGGTAAAGAAACATCTGGAGAGATGTAAAATAACATCTTATACTGTGATGAAACCAGATATACTTGTTTCATCTCCAATAAAAATAATGCGAGAATGATCGTTTAATATTTCATATTCGAGAGTTAAATATGTATTTAACAAATTTGGAGTTTGATTAATGGATGTAATATTTTATAAAAAATTTTAAAGAAATTCTTATCATAAACTCAATACCAAGGAAAAAGGAACTGAACCGCGATAAAAATGTGAAAAGATAAAGTGTGTATGCAAATAATATTTTTACTTTCAACGAGAGGATGAAATAGCAACTCTATGCGCTGACAATCAAAATGTAGACCAAGAATAGAAAAATTAACAAACAGAACAACAATTGAGAAATTCTTCACTGATAAATATTAGAAGATATTAACGAAAAATAAGAAGAGAAAAGAAAAAGAATGTTACAATGAACAGCGATTTAGATGAAAGATTTCCTTCGGTAGCAATCTGTTAATTTTTCTATTCTTGGTCTCCATTATATCTCCATTAAATCTCATGTGTCACCGGTGAGTTGTACGTTCTGGCATATTATGCCAAAGATTTTTTTTCCATAATCTGACATAAGAGGTACGCGTACTTGACCAGACAAGTAGTGGGGCGATCCTGCTGCTTAAATAGACTGCATCAATGACTGTTTCTTTCAGTTCACATTCAGCTGTCTCAAGAAATTTTCAATCCGAAGAAAAGCCTATTCCAGTTAATTACTCCTCGAATTTATCAATCATGTGGAACATGTCAATGATTAAATTCTGTTTAGTAGTGATATCGTTGAAGATGGTCATTGCTGTAGAACTGCGTAAGTGTCTTTGGTATTTTTCAGAAATATTTTTCAGAATTATAAAATACCGTAAAACAATTTTCTTCTTTCAAATACCGTAAAACAAATCATCAAACTGTTTGTCTAAACTTTTCTGCTTAAACAAATTTCATATGATCTACCCTTAATAAGAATTATAACTATTATCAAAATATAAAAAAGAAATTAGTTACCATCTAACCATTATTAAAAATCAAATGTAAGTCAGGTACAAAAAAGTTTGGTGATATCAGTGAACTACGAAATATGGAAGCACCCATTTTAAATTTTCTTTTCTCCACCATCGCACTCACTACTCATTGAATCTAAAGAGATTGAAGAAAAACTTGTATCAAAAAATTTGTACAAACAACGTAGTTGTTTCATTACATTGCATTGGCAACGAAACAATCCAGATTTCCACGAGTCGATCCAATTAAAAACCATTACAGTTCACGGAGACACGATCTGAAAGAGAAAGTCAATTCCGAGCTTCAGTTTGGCTGTTGTAACGGGTGTTGCACTTTATTGGATCCACTGCAACGCAATGACCGTTTACATAACTATTGCATGCAACGTTTTTTTTTTTTTTTTTAAATTTTTTTCATTCTTAATCTTTGCATATATATTACATATTCCTTCCTATGTTTTTCGTCTTTCCTATCTTTTTTTTCCAGCAAACAATTGGAAGGTATGCAGCAGATCACTGCCGGAAGAGGAGTTTAGCAAGTGCTTAGACAAGGCTGCTAGAGATGCTGTGGTTTCGTTGGCTGGAGGTGAGAATTTTTCAGTTCCTATTGCAAAGATTAATTTGTTTCAATGAAACGCACTGTCAAAAATAAGAAAGAAACCACGCTATTAAATATTTCTTTCTACGACGATGCGAAGGATTGTAAGGTGATAAACGAATGATGAACTTCCCGAACGTCCGACAACAAATTTGAATTATCATCATTACCACAGAATCATAAAGTTCACGTTGAATATGTATTCTTATTATTTGCAAGATTATATAACCATTTCACTTAACCAATCGTGGTCTCTACTTTTCATTGACAGGCTAGTGTATCTGTATTGCATCTTCCACTTGTGTTCCTTCTATTTTCTTTTTGAAATCTGCGGACCTGCTCCTCCGTTCTTGTATCTTCGTATTTCAACACACTCAGTTTTGCGCAGAACCGATTCTTCATAGAGGAGGAACCTACATCAATAAACGAATATGATTCATAGTTATAAATCTCTCCACATCCTATTTCAAACTCAAAGGTCACTATTTTCATCTTCCTTATCTTTGATTCCATTTGTAAAAATAAAAATATACTGTGTTACTTCAAAAAAAAGTTTTTAAAAATGAAAAGAAAGAGGAGTTCAGGGGTCATCTCGTCAATTTTGAAAATTAAAAAAAAATATCTCTTTGTTCCAAGAAGTCTCAAAAACTTGAGATTCTAAACAGGCTTCGATCTACTCTTACTTTTTTATTTCTGTCATAATTTTCAATATTTCTGTCGATAATCGGTGATTTCATCGGAGCAATGCACGCTGCGTTTCCTCAAAACTGGCATTAGTTTCTCCGACAATATTATGTGGTAATTTATAGACGTTCTCCTTGACTCGAGTTGACCGTCCCTTCGCTTTCTGGGCCCCCGATCAAAATTCATACACGTGTGTATCTGTATACTATCTGGTTCATAAGTCATTGGACTCTTAACAGTTCTAAATCTAAGCACAATTTTTGGAGCGTATAACAATTTCAACAAGGTCCTTCAAATTATTCGAATGCACGAACAGTCGATGTTAAAACTTTCAATATCTTCATTTCCATTTGTTCCTGTTAAAAATCTTCGTGAAAAATTGTAGCAACAGTCTCTGAAGTGAAGTGAAGTGAAGTGAAGTGAAAAAATTACTTTTTACGATAAAAATAAATTTTTATACGACTTTATGTTCTCTTAAAATCAATGAAGGAAATCAGTAATCTCATCAATTATTTCTTGTTTTTATCTTACACTGTGACTTCATAATTGCATCCACGCTTTTCAACACGCCGAATGCTTTTTTTTTATTACTTGTTGATTTATTACTCGCAACTGCAAAGAACTTTTATGTAATCGTTTCTTATAGTATAACCATTGGTTGGCTTATAATATTGGTAAGACAGATTGCGCGACTGAAAGAATTTATCTCTAATTTCTTTTCTTCATTTTTCGTAAAGATAAATTCCTAAATTCCTATTTATAGGATTTTTAATAGAAAATTTCGTTTGGATTAATCAGTTTCGAGGGGGAAATTGAAAGTGTAAATTTCTGCGCAGGCTTAAAAAGCTTCAAGATTTTCCCGGTCGAACCACTGGCGATGGACAGCGTGAAAATCGGCGGATCGCAAGGATCGGTTAGCCTGAAGCAGGAATATAAGAACATCAAGTTATATGGCCTTACGAAGGACCTTGAGATCCACAATCATCAGTAAGTTGACGGGCACTTACTCTGTTCCTCTGTAATTAGATAGACTAATTTCCAAAGATTCAAAAATACTTTACTTTAGATGCAACATATAAAATCGAACTTTTTTCCTGACGTTCACTAAGTAAATAAAAATTCTGTTAATAGATCTACTATTCGGAAAAAATTCTATCATGCGCGACATTGAACATTTGACGAAGAAGTTTAATCAAATAAAATAATCGCGATTACGTATAGTTTTAAGAGAGAATTTTATATGTTTGGAAAGAATCAGACAGATACAAACAAACCGAAAAAGAAGAATAAATTCCAGGTCGAAAATTAAATGGATGTTGGATTCGAATTATCGAGTGTCTGAGAAATTGAACTAACAAAAGAATTTATTACAAATCTGCCGTTTACATGGAAAACATAACAATATAAAAATTATCGAAAATTGGACATACGTAAAAAATGTTTAGCAGATTGTACTATTAGAGAATGTGTAAAATACGTATGAATAAATACTTCTTCTTAGCAAAGTTGTTATACAAATCTAATATTCTTTTCTTTTTTTTTTTTTTTAGGGTTNTATTAACATCAGACTCGTTCAATCCTCAAGTGGATTTCGTCGCTGATTACAAGCTCGATGGAAAAGTGTTACTGTTGCCTGTCAAAGGATCTGGAAAATCGAACATCACCATGTGTAAATATATTTGTTTATATCATTCATTTTATATTTGTTTATATTACTGTTTATATCATTCATTTATATCTTACACTAATTTTAAACTTAATGTGCTTTTCCCAATAACTACTGACATGTGCATTTATCTCGTGTTTCTCGATTGTTCAAACATTTAGACGGCTTGAAATCACATAATGAATTGTCCTGCGAGCCATACAAGAAGGATGGGGAGACTTATTTGAGAATCAAGAAATATTCAGTGACATTCAATCCTCAACGAGTCAAATTGAACTTTGACAACCTGTTCAATGGTGACAAGGTTCTAGGTATTTATTAAAACAATCATTATACAATTATCACTTACCTAATGCATGTCAATTATTAATCTCTAGAAACTATAATTACAGTGAATATGAAACAAGTGCTTGTTATTTCAAGTTTTTGTGCTCTAATCATTTACATTAAATTTTTTATAAATACATGTGATACGTTCCTAAAGAAATACCTAGAAAATACCAACATATTTTACGCGAATTATTACGCGGAAATTATTTCTTAGAATTGTTATTTACAAATAAATTAGAATAATTATACTTATTATGCCGCTCACGAAGAAAAAAATCTTGTTTTATCTCGTCATCAATTTATCGAATCATTTTAAACAAAAAAAACATAATATATCGTTTGTGACCTCTAGCGTTTTCAACATCGTAGAGTATCGTCGAATTCCTGTCAATTTAATCATAAAAATGCCTTTGTTTTTTGCATCAATGTCACAGTTCCTGCAATATTCTTCTCCATGAATTTTGTGCTAGGTTAAGTTTCGTTAAATCTGATTTTAGACCTTAAAACTTGTCAGTTAATAAATTAGATTAATTCCATCAAGAATTTAATGATTAAACACTTAACACTTGAATTATTCTTTTCACAGGAACACAGCTGAACCGTTTTATAAATGAAAACTCCGACCTGTTGTTCAAAGAACTCCAAGCCCCCTATGAGGAAACGTTCGGTCAAGTTTTCACCAAACTCAGCAACGAAGTGTTTAGTCGCGTGCCAATGGATAAAATCTTCCCTCCAAAATAAATCCTTGTAATAAATTTTCACCATTCTACTTACACGCGAGGATAACTCAGCACATTTCACGTCGAAATGCAAAGAAAAGAACGTGCCAAAAAATTGTATATATATCGTAAAATACATGTAAAAAAATTTCTAGGAAATGTAATATAATTCTTTTTTTTTTTTTTTTTTTTTTTTTTTNTTTTTTTGGTTTTTAATAAAGGAAAATTGATTTATATCTACTCATCTACATCTTAATAATTGCTTAGATCTTCGTTAATTGTTGTTGTACTTTTTTTGTAACTCTCTGTAACTTTATTCGATAATTTTCCTTGATTCCTGAATTTATATTGATAATGCGGAACATGAATGACTAATAACCCTATAATATCAAAGTCTTTTTTCTAGATTGTTCTACTTTTTTGTAACAAGAACTTTTTTTGTAACAAGAAAATAAAAAATAAATAGATTAATTTATGAGCAAGTAAAGTGAGTCGAAACTTGTTTTACTCAAGGCGTAAAAATATTTTGCTATCCGTTCAAAATAAATAAATACTTTTCATTTTTTCATATTTTACATTTAACAATTTTTTATTTTACAAAATAAACTTTTCATTTTTTTATATTTTATATTTAACATTATTTTATAGACGTAATAAAATTATATTATATACTTTCATTACTTGATTGTACTATGTATACATAATATAGACTGTAATATATATAATTTCATAATACATATTTCCATATTTAAACGCAATCTTAATCATGAGACTGTGCTTTCTTTATTAATATACATCTTCTAGTTATATGAAATATTTATTTTATATATATAACGTTATATCTCAAAATTACAATTTAATATATAATTTATAAAATTTGAATTTTACCGCGCGGTCTGTGATTGGACAGAAAATTAGAGACCCCTGCACCATATTGGAAATTTGTCGCGGAAAGTCAGTACCGCGATGAAATTCGTGAAAGCAGTAGTGTGCCGGTCCCGCGAAAAGTAATATTCATAGGTAATCTTTGATAATAATCTTTTATCATTTATTGATAGCTTCCTTTGATAAATACATGTGTTTGTATTCGCATCATTTATTGAACATTCTTTGACAAACATTGATAAAATTCTTTGATGAATAAAATTTAACGTTACCAGTACAAGTACATAGTTTTATGACTAGAGGCATCAATAATAGATATTCTCAGCTATCGAAACAAAATTAAATCTCGATTATCGTTTTATTCTGATTAACTGATTATACTCTCTTTTGTGCAGGTTATTTGGTGAATATGAGAGTGTCGCGGTCCATGGATCGTGTGAAAGTTTGAAACATGGCGCTATGATGAATAACGATAGATTTGTTGGCGTCTCGCAGAAATTTGGTAAGATCTGATTTTGTTATTGATAACATTTAATTTACGATTGACACACACGACATAACTTGTGATGTATTTCGTAATTTGCAATTAGCGTTCAATATAATCCGTTATAATATCATAATTTATAAAGAACATTGAGAAGGGAAAAGTAAAGATTGAAGAAGTTAAATGTTTCGAACATGTCGATTTGAAAAGGAATATCTGTTTTTTCTTTTTTTTTATTACCATAAAGGTTAACAACTTTTGCAATTTCTACATTATCGATCAAGATATTACCGATCAATACTATTTCATTACCAACCGTGCAGCGTCGAGTATCATTAGATTTTTCTTACCGATCGATGACTCGATGCAAAATTTAGGAATTTATTTTACCAACTTCTCACCACAGACATATACCACTTTACATCGTTTAATTACATTATCATTACCACAAAGTAATTGTTGAGTTTCAATTGATCGAATGTAGATATTTTGAAATTTATTCATATCTCTCTTAATTTAATGAGTACAAATATTTATCATTACATTATAACAGATGATCACAGTGAGTGAATTATATTATTTTTATTATTATACTATACTAGTTTTTTTTTTACAAATATAGTATAGATACATGGTATGTTACAAGACTATACCATCTCCCAGAAATTTTGAATCAGTTATTAAACGAGAACTTAGATTTCTCGATAGAAAAGAAGAAATTGAATTTTCATAAAATGTAGCAAATTTCATATTTTCAAATGATATCACGATTTTCTCTTTACTGTATATTAAAATAATTTCAAAGAAGCTTAATAATCCACAAAATCATTCTTACAAATCTGTACACACAGATCAAACAAAAAAAAAAAAAAAAAAAAAAAAAAGAAAAAAAAAAAAACACATAAAAAAAAAAAAAAAAAAAAAAGGAAAAAAGGGATCTCGAAAAGTAGAGCAAATGACTATATTTCGAAACAAACACATCTAGAAAAAAGTTATCCATTATTAAGATTACTTTTAATTTCATTCTCTTCCAAAAACCACAAACATATTAGAATTGATCGCGAGTTTTTACACCGTACTGTAGATACGATTTTATGTTTCGGGACAGAAATTACAAATAAGACAACATCTTTACACGACGATTATCTCGAAGCATTTATGTCGAGCAGAGGTATATACGGGCCCCAGCAAGGGCAAATTGAGCAATTCCGATGCCGAATCGATAATCAGCTCATCCGTGTACCTTATTTTTCCCGTAGTGTATCGATTGTGTATCTGACACAAGCGCGTCTTTTTTGGCAACGACCGCTTTTTCCTTCCTTCCTTTAACCGCGCTCGTCTCGCGTTTTTTTAGAATCCGCCTCTCGCCACGGGTGGTGTCGAACACCAACACAACCACGGGTCGCCGTTGATAAAATGCACCCTACGGAGCATCGTCCGTAAATCCTACTATTTTCTCGTCAATTCGTTCGTTCGATTGCTCGTTCGAAAGAATTCGCGAAATTTTATCAGAAATTTGATCCTCGCAGGAATAACTTTTTCAAACAACTTCGATCAAATTTAAGTTAGTTAAGCGTGGTCAACAATTTCTCGAATATTCGAAATTACTCGTTTATCCGGGTTTTCAAAGTTTCACGCGCTCGGTAAATCCAGATTCTTCGTCCACACTTAAGAAGGAACACTCTTTGATAATATGAAATAAATATGTAATAAATTTGCCAGTTGTAGTCACAATTGTTCAAAATTGAAAAAGAAGATTTTCTAGTTTTGTTGACAATCCAGAGTACAGGCTGGGGGCCACGTGCAATTGGCAATCTTTCCAATTCCAATTTCACGCGCTGTGCCTCTGCTACGTNGCTACTGAAAAATGGGAACACGTAGCTTAAAAAGGAAGCAACCGAATGTCATCGAACTTTCTCGTGCAGGCTGGTCAAAATACATCTCAAGAAAAGTTACTAAAAGTCACTAGAATGACCAATTCATAATTCTGTCGGAAATTTTATAGATATAAAACAACATGTTTCTAATTAATTCCCGACTTAAATTATTCTTCATAAGCTCGTGTATATTTACCGTAAAATAAAGCTTTTCTGTTTTCTTACTTTCTTACTAATTCTGTCGGAAATTTTATAGATATAAAACAACATGTTTCTAATTAATTCCCGACTTAAATTATTCTTCATAAGCTCGTGTATATTTACCGTAAAATAAAGCTTTTCTGTTTTCTTACTTTCTTACTAATGTCCCTGATCGAAATTTTATACTTCACTGTTGAAGAAACCTGCGTACACCAAATATGACTGCGACAAAGACAAAGACAAATAGAGTGGCACTAGGAAAAAGAAGGAAAGTAGAGAAGTAGAAAAGGCACCGAACCAATTATCCGGAATCACTTGATGGAGAAACAAGACTTCTTGCGCACCCAAGTCCCACAGACGGGAAAGAAACTTTCTTCTCTCGGCGTATTAAGTCGCCCGCGTTATTGATTACGCCGTGTTATCGCCGCGGCGAATCGGCGCGGGGATAAATATATATCATTTACGTGCGAACACCCACGGGCAGGCTTTTGACAGCGGGACGGTGAAAATTATTTATCGCTGGATCGCTCGTGTCCAACGCGGTTCGGGATTCTTGAGCTTGGTGGCGCTCGTTCTCTCGCTCGCTCGAACCAACAACTTCCCCTCCCCTCTTCTTCCTCCCCCCCTTTCTCCCTAAATGTCCTGTCTGCCGATGACATTTTTCCCCATTCATGAAATGATTTAACACCGACTGCGCGAACGGTTTTCTGATATACATATTTCCACGCGGGAATTCCTGCCGGCCGGAATAATCGATTCACCAGGCTTCGAGGTTTCACGGAAGAAGGTTATGTACGCATGACATTCGGACAGAGGTTGGGTTAATTGAACGCTGATCAGTCGGCTAGTTTTGGCGCTGTTGGTTGTGACAGATATTGAGCTAAAATTTGCTGTTGAAGGGAAATATTAATTTTTGACCACGGTCAATTACACATTGGTCACATTTTGTTTCAAACGATTTTTGACACCCTATGTGTCATATAAAAAATCTTACATTCCTGCTGGCGAGAAATTTGGTTTCGAGATAAGGCATTGATTGAAACTGATTAAATTTAATTAAGTACTGATAGAAAGATTGGTTATGCTTTGTTTTAAATAACTTTTAATGTCCCCATGCGTCATGTATATTGATTTAAAAATTTGGTTCTAAAGTGAGGTATAAATTTAACCAAGTACTGATAACCCATTTATATTTTGTTTTAAATAACTTTTGACACCCTGTTCACGTCATGCACGTTGTTTGCTAAAAATTGCTAAAGCGAGCTATTAACCTTGACTAAATTTAATTATTAAGTACTTTAATATTTAATTTATTAATATTTAATTTATTTAATTATTAAGTACTTTAATATTTAATTTAACTAAGTACTTGATTAAATTTAGTCAACGTTAATAACTCATTTATATTTTGTTTTCAATAATTTTTGACACTATTTTGGTTCTAAAGTAAGGTATTAATTTTGACTAAATTTAACCAAGTACTGATAGCCCGTATATATTTTGTTTCAAATAACTTTTGACACCCTGTTCACGTCATGCACGTTGTTTGCTAAAAATTGCTAAAGCGAGCTATTAACCTTGACTAAATTTAATTAAGTACTTGATTAAATTTAGTCAACGTTAATAACTCACTTATATTTTGTTTTCAATAATTTTTGACACTATTTTGGTTCTAAAGTAAGGTATTAATTTTGACTAAATTTAATTGAACGTCTGAATGATTGGTTTATTTTTGACACCATATGTATCATTTGATAATCGTATTTATACCAAAATCTCCGAAGAAAATTCATCTGATAAAACGCTCAAAAAAAATGTAGCGAAGCCATTAAAAATACGTGACTTAAGATGATCTCATACTTAAGAACAATCTTAAGAAATTCCCTATTTCTCATTTTCATGTCAGTCTCACATCGTCGAACAGCGAATACTCGTAGATTACAAATTGAAATTGAATTGTAAATAAATTACAAGAGCCAAGGTAACAAATTATAGATCATAAGTTGAAATGGTGCACGTTCACGAGATAAGAGCAATGGTTGTCGGTGTGGGAATGATATCGGAAAGCGAAGTACGATAGTCAGAACGAAGAAACTGATCACCGGAAAGTGAGGCACGAAGGAGTCAAACGAAGGAGTGGAAAGACGACAGACGATAAACCATCGGCACGAGCGGATTGGAATTCCTGAAGCGTGTACGCGCTGTTCCTGTTGACGTGGTCGCTTTGCGTCACATCGTTTCTTATTCCAAATAATCGATTTCACGGCGGACCTATATGTGTACGTGCAACTTCGAACAGTTTCGAGACACAGGATGCGCCATTTGTGTCCCATAATGATTACCGAATTATGCTAATCAACGGATCAAATACGCTTCTAACGTTGGCAATAACGATTAGGTACCATTCAACTGACAACATGTTACGACATCGATAGTAACTGATATCGCAGTTGTAATGGTTGCTAATTGCGCGTAGATTTCGATTAAAACTTTTTTGTTTAAGTGAATTCTACGTGGATGAGCGTGTCGACATTGGCTCCGACTTGGCTTGGTCGATCGTGTGGTGTGGACATTTTCCAGTCCGCTTTTGCAACACACCAATTGTCTACGACTCGGTAACTTTCTAGGCTACGTGTCTCCTGTGCTTGGGAACCTATTCGATTCGATTCGTCGTTCGGGAAAGCCAAGGAAAAGATATTAATTTATTGGTAATTGTTAATCGTTGATAGCTAGTTTTTAAGTATCGTTAATCACGCGAGCATCACGCTAATTTGATAAACTTCGATTATCAATTGGAAAAGCGCGAAGATACAGTGCTTCTTAAGAAGAAATAATTTTTTTAAATTTGGAACCACTCGTTGCGCAGAAATCGTATTTAATTCGTCTAATTGAAATCGTGATTTTCAAAGGACTAAAATAGAATACATGGAACGAATAAAACAGGTCAAATTGATGTTTCAGTCTTCTAAATTCTACTAAAATTCAGTTTCTGAAGAACGTCCCTGTTCCTGAATTTCTAGTGCCGATAGAAGATTCAATGACCAAAAGTCTCAAAAAGAAAAAGAAAAAAATCTATTTCACTCCATTTTTCTCTATCTTGCAAATTCTTCTAATTTCTGAAAAATGTCCCTACTCTTCCTGAATTTCTATTTCTGACTGCCAATAAAATTCAATGACCAGACTTCTGAAAGAAAATTCTAAAAAAACTATATCTCTCTATCTTGTAAATTCTTCTAAAGTCTAATTTCTGAAAAATGTCCCTACTCTTCCTGAATTTCTATTCTGACTGCTAATAAGATTCAATGACCAGACGTTTGAAAAAAAGACTTCTATCTCTCTATCTTCCAAATTCTACTAAGACCTAATTTCTGAAGAATGTTCCTGTTTTTAAATTTTTAGTAAGTTTCAATAAAATTCAATAACCAGACGTTTGAAAAAAAATTCTAAAAAAACTATATCTCTCTATCTTGCAAATTCTTCTGAAATTTTTGAAGAATATCCCTATTCTTCTTGTATTTCTATTCTGACTGCCAATAAAATTCAATGACCAGAGGTCTGGAAAAAAATTCTAAAATATCTCTCTATCTTGCAAATTCTTCTGAAGTCTAATTTCTGAAAAATGTCCCTACTCTTCCTGAATTTCTATTCTGACTGCTAATAAGATTCAATGACCAGACGTTTGAAAAAAAGACTTCTATCTCTCTATCTTCCAAATTCTACTAAGACCTAATTTCTGAAGAATGTTCCTGTTTTTAAATTTTTAGTAAGTTTCAATAAAATTCAATAACCAGACGTTTGAAAAAAAATTCTAAAAAAACTATATCTCTCTATCTTGCAAATTCTTCTGAAATTTTTGAAGAATATCCCTATTCTTCTTGTATTTCTATTCTGACTGCCAATAAAATTCAATGACCAGAGGTCTGGAAAAAAATTCTAAAATATCTCTCTATCTTGCAAATTCTTCTGAAGTCTAATTTCTGAAAAATGTCCCTACTCTTCCTGAATTTCTATTCTGACTGCTAATAAGATTCAATGACCAGACGTTTGAAAAAAAGACTTCTATCTCTCTATCTTCCAAATTCTTCTGAAGAATATCCCTATTTTTCCTGAATTTCTATTCTGACTGCCAATAAAATTCAATAACCACGTCTGGAAAAAAGACTTCTATCTCTCTATCTTCCAAATTCTACTAAGACCTAATTTCTGAAGAATGTTCCTGTTTTTAAATTTTTAGTAAGTTTCAATAAAATTCAATAACCAGACGTTTGAAAAAAAATTCTAAAAAAACTATATCTCTCTATCTTGCAAATTCTTCTGAAATTTTTGAAGAATATCCCTATTCTTCTTGTATTTCTATTCTGACTGCCAATAAAATTCAATGACCAGAGGTCTGGAAAAAAATTCTAAAATATCTCTCTATCTTGCAAATTCTTCTGAAGTCTAATTTCTGAAAAATGTCCCTACTCTTCCTGACTGCCAATAAAATTCAATAACCAGACGTTTGAAAAAAAATTCTAAAAAAACTATATCTCTCTATCTTGCAAATTCCTCTGAAGTCTAATTTCTGAAAAATGTCTCTACTCTTCCTGAATTTCTATTCTGACTGTTAATAAGATTCAATGACCAGACGTTTGAAAAAAAATTCTGACTCTATCTCTCTATTTTCTAAATTCTACTGAGACCTAATTTCTGAATGTTCCTGTTTTTAAATTTCCAGACGACTGTCGACAAGATTCAGACGTCTGAAAAAAAGGAAAAAATGGAAATTCTGAGAAAGAACTCCGAGCAGTATTGAAGAGTCGTTGACACTAAGGCTGCACTATAGCAGTTATAGTTTCCAGAATTCAGTCGGTACAATGTCGCTCGCGTACCGCTCGGAACAAACAGCGTGGCGCATTGCAGGTGAGCGGACAGGATGAATGGTTATGATGCTATAATGCAAGGCCGCCACGAGCTTACGTAATAGAACCTAACCCAACGATACGGAACATGGTTCGTAATCGGTGCGATCGTTTAGAAACGCCCGTGGAAAGAGGAGTTTCATGGTTGGCAAGCCTGATCAAAATCCCTAAATCTGTCACACGAGCACGCTGAATTGGAAAACGTCGTTCGAATTCCTTTCCAGGCCACTTTAAATTCCATTTTCATTAGAATTTATTTAGACTACAAACTAGTTCGTAGACGACTCGAATTCGTATACTGACGATGAATTAATTTTTGTACCTTTGAGGTTAGGTTTGTAGTCAATTAATTTCATTGCGTTTGCTACTTAATTAAGTAACTTAATTAAGTAACTCGAGAGTATTGAATCAATGCAATCAATTCTAACCAATTTGTTGTTAAATCTTAGTTTATTATCTTACTTTAATATATCTATTATCTATCTTAATATATCTATTTCCGTTTCTCCTGTATTTGTAGGGCCGATCTTATCTCTCGATTTTCGAATATTACAAATCTAAAATAAAAGAAATTACGGAAAAATTACGGAAATGACAAGTTTAATTGCAAATGTAGTAAAAACACATTTTAGAAATAAATACTGTCTCTGTGGCCGCGCTTTTAACTGGAAATCGAAAGAAACTTGTTGTTTAGGTTAGAAACCTAACCTAAACCTATCCACGTTTCGATATACTTTGGACATTAAAGACTAGCTGCGTCGATTCTTTTCAGTTGCTTTTTCAGCCAGAAGGGGGGGGGGGGC